>JARQOD010000004.1:1378704-1405680 GCA_033576555.1 Oophaga sylvatica | reverse complement strand
GGCACACAATACTAACCTTCAAAGAGGGGGCAGATCTTCCTCCACGCTGTGACCCCTCCCTGGTTGGTGTACTGGCCCAGCGCCGTCTCCAAGAAAAATACCGGAATGCCGCAGGTGAAGAGGAAGATGAGATACGGGATGAAGAAGGCTCCTGGTAACACAAGGGCGCAATGTCACAGAACTCAGCTGCACAAATCTGTCTCCTGCGCTGACTGTTTGTTACAATGTATCAGACTATATACAATTGTAATGAACATTGCACAATGTGACGGTATTATCTGAGCACTGTATGGCGGTTTTATTCGCATTGTAGGATTGGGGCACTGTATGGTGTTAGTGTTTGAGCACTGTATGGCGATAGTTGGGCACTATATGGCATGTTATGTGGGTATTGTGTGCTCGGAATGGCAGAAGAGCACTAATAGGGTATTGTATGGAGATATTCTAGTACCGTTTTGTTTTCTGATACCCTCTGCTTCTCTATCACTATAAAGTTATGTTATATATTAAACCACCACTAGAGGGAGCTCATTGCATGCAGATTTACTCCATTGCACCAGTATGCAATCAGCTCTTAAGCTCCCTCTAGTGGCGACTGCAGACAACCACAAGTTATTATAGTAAGTGCTTCTGGCTGCGAGGACTTGGTAGCCAGGGCACTGAAGATAGCACTAAGTAAAATAAATACCCCCTGTCAAGATATCATCAGTGCCTCATAAAAGACCCTTGTAATATCCCATTGTTTCTTCTGCTCCAAGCTTCCAAAATCCACCCCTCTATAAAACAATGTCAGACGAAGCGGGCGGGGGGGGGGGGGGAAGCTGTAACCGCAATGTGTGGGCTCGATGTTCACAAACAAGATGTCTTATTTATCCTGACTAAGACGCCCTCCCGCCCGCCCCGTGTTCTTGCTGCATTAACCACTTCGGAGCGGACGTTCGACAGATATATTGCGTTATAGGCAGCTGTACTGGTCAGGAAATGGTTAAAGAGACCCCCATCTCCGCTTACTAAACCTCCCTCTGCTCTCTTCTCCCACTCCCCCAAAAAAAGAACAATCTTGAAAGCAGCGGAAACTTGGAACAAAACAGCCTGTGAAGTGATCCGGAGCCCCATTCTTCCCCCTAATAAGTGTGAAGCGAGCGCGGACTCCCCGCGGACACACAAAGGGTCAAACCCGCTCTCCCCCAGAACTCCCATGGACGCCCCGCTCACCCGCGCTCTCCACTGCCAGCCACGACAGAGCAACGGGTTAATTAATTATGTATCACGCTGTCTAGCGATGGCTGATTAATAGGCCCTATAAATGCGTTGTACGCCGACCTCCGACCCCGCAATGACTTCAATGGATGACAAATGCTGGGAAATCTCCCGGTGCCGCCGCCGGGACTCTTCCAGTCTCTCGGCCATTATCTGCGGAGTCTGGCCTCCAACACAGGAAAACAATACGGTGACTCCAATGGATTGGGGCCGCCGACAGGGACGGGCTACAAGTTGTGCGGTTTTCACCGTCATGTGACTTCTGCACTTGGAACATCAAAACCTGACGACTTTTACTTATCGCCACAAAGACACAAGACGCTGTTAATCCAGAAGACACCGCCCGGTAATCGAGAATCGTCGCGCTCGTGACAGTCCTGGGGCTCAAAGAGCTCGAGACCTGAAACGCGGGAAGTCGGAGGAGGCGCCGCTCACTGGGGTCGAGTAGGAAGGAAAAAGTTGTGGATTATTCCGCTCTGCTGGAGAATTGATCCGGTATACAAGGAGCGGGTTCATTATCGACGCGTTTCGGAGTATTCTTATTGGTTCAGCATTTGTCATACAGTGGTGCAGCGTGGATTACCCTCGCTTGGAGCAATACAAGTATATTGCACGCCCTAACTCGTAGACCGTTAGCCCAGTTGCATACCCCGTCCTAGCCCTAACCCTAGCTCCAATCCTAGCCCTAACCCTAGCTCCAATCCTAGCCCTAACCCTAGCTCCAATCCTAGCCCTAACCCTAGCTCCAATCCTAGCCCTAACCCTAGCTCCAATCCTAGCCCTAACCCTAGCTCCAATCCTAGCCCTAACCCTAGCCATAACTTTAACTACAATCCCAGTCCTAATCCTAGCTCCAATCCTAATCCTAGTCCCAATCCTAATTCTAGTCCCAATCCTAGTCCCAATCCTAGTCCTAATCCTAGTCCCAAACCTAATCCTAGCCCCAATCCTAATCCTAGCCAATCCTAATCCTAATCCTAATTCTAGTCCTAATCCTAGCCCCAATTCTAATCCTAGTCACAATCTAAATCCTAGTCCCAATCCTAATCCTAGCCCAATCCTAATCTTAGTCCCAATCCTAATCCTAGTCCCAATCCTAATCCTAGCCCCAATCCTAATCCTAGTCCCATTCCTAATCCTAGCCCCAATGCTAATCCTAGCCCCAATCCTAATCCTAGTCCTAATCCTAATTCTAGTCCTAATCCTAGCCCCAATCCTAATCCTAGTCCCAATCTAAATCCTAGTCCTAATCCTAGTCCCAATCCTAATCCTAGCCCCAATCCTAATCCTAGTCCCAATCCTAATCCTAGCCCCAATCCTAATCCTAGCCAATCCTAATCCTTGTCCTAATCCTAATTCTAGTCCTAATCCTAGCCCCAATTCTAATCCTAGTCGCAATCTAAATCCTAGTCCTAATCCTAGTCCCAATCCTAATCCTAGCCCCAATCCTAATCCTAGTCCCAATCCTAATCCTAGTCCCAATCCTAATCCTAGCCCCAATCCTAATCCTAGTCCCATTCCTAATCCTAGCCCCAATGCTAATCCTAGCCCCAATGCTAATCCTAGCCCCAATCCTAATCCTAGTCCTAATCCTAGTCCTAATCCTAGCCCCAATCCTAATCCTAGTCCCAATCTAAATCCTAGTCCTAATCCTAGTCCCAATCCTAATCCTAGCCCCAATCCTAATCCTAGTCCAATCCTAATCCTAGTCCCAATCTAAATCCTAGTCCTAATCCTAGTCCTATCCCAAGCTTCAGGACTAGTGATACCCCTATCCCAATCCATAGCCATAAGGCAGGGATTTTGCCCTCCAATAGAATTTGGCACCCAGTATAACCACCCGCGTCCCCTCGCAGGCTATGCCCCTGCCTGGAGTCATCTGGGATTTTAGCCTCCCCCACTCGCGCCCCCTGTGATATCTAGCTTTCCCTCATACATATATAGACTCTGCAAATATTATATACTATAAAATATGTGAGGTTCTTAGTTCTTAAACATGTTTAGGGGGGCTGGTGTGGTCTTGGGGTCTGAAATAAATTTAGGGTCTGGAATAGGGATTTATATTAATATAAGGGTCTGGATATATTCAGGGGGTTGGATATTATATGGGGGTCAGATCCATGGTCTGAATATAGTCATATGCACTGGTCTGGGGTCTTATTTTACTATATATCTGTGATCAGGGGACTAATATTAACATGCGGGGTCTGAATATATATTTAGGGGGTTTGATCTGGGATCTGATATTACTACAGAGGTATCATTGAGGGTCTAATGCCCATATAGTGGGTCTGAATGTAGTTATAGGGTCTGACATTAATGAATGGCTGTTATACGGGGTCTATTATCATTATAAGGGGTCTGAATATACCAAACCTAAAGGCCTGGTCTGGGGTCTGATATTATATGGGACTGTATATTTAAAAGATCTAGTTTGGGTTCTTATTTTTATATAGGGGTGTGATCTGGGGTCTTACAATATTACAATATTATTGAGGTCTGAATATATTTAAAGGGTCTGATAATGATACAGGAGTCTGGTCTGGGCTTGTGTGTGTGTGATCCATTCTAGCTGCTGATATTAAATAGAGGGTTGAATATATTTAAGGGGTCTGGTTTGGGGTCTGATGTCATATAGCAGCCTGGTCTGTAGTCATGCGATAACATTGAGCTGTTGTCAGGGGTTTGATATTAATATAGGGGGGCTGAATATATTTAAGGGTCTGGTCTGGGGGCTAAATTTAATATCGAGGGTCTGAATACAGTGAGTTCGGAAAGTATTCAGACCCCTTTACATTTTCCCCTCTTTATTACATTGCAGCCACATGGTAAATTCAGTAAAGTTCATTTTTTCTCATTAATGTGCACTCTGCTCCATCTTTACTGAAAAAAACAGAAATGTAGAAATTTTTGCAAATGTATTAAAAAAGAAAACCTGAAATCTCACATGGTCATAAGTATTCAGACCCTTTGCTCAGTATTGAGTAGAAGCACCTTCTGAGCTCGTACAGCCATGAGTCTTCTTGGGAATGATGCAACAAACCCCTGGATTTGGGGATCCTCTGCCATTCTTCCTGGCAGATTCTCTCCAGTCCCGTCAGGTTGGATGGTGGACGTTGGTGGACGGCCATTTTCAGGTCTCTCCAGAGATGCTCAGCTGGGTTTAGGTCAGGGCTCTGGCTGGGTCAGTCAGGAATGGTCACAGAGATGTTCTGAAGCCACTCCTTTGTTATTTTAGCTGTGTGCTTAGGGTCATTGTCTTGTTGGAAGGTGAACCTTCGGCCAAGTCTGAGGTCCAGAGCACTCTGGAAGAGGTTTTCATCCAGGATCTCTGTACTTGGCCGCATTCATGTTTCCTTCAATTGCAACCAGTCGTCCTGTCCCTGCAGATGAAAACCACCCCCATAGCATGATGCTGCCACCACCATGTTTCACTGTGGGGATTGTATTGGGCAGGTGATGAGCAGTGCCTGGTTTTCTCCACACATACCGCTTACAATTATCACCAAAAAGTTCTGTCTTCATCTCATCAGACCAGAGAATCTTATTTCTCATAGTCTGGGAGTCCTTCATGTGTTTTTAGTAAACTCTATGCGGCTTTCATATGTCTGGCACTGAGGAGAGACTTCCGTCGGGTCACTCTGCCATAAAGGCCGACTGGTGGAGGCTGCAGTGATAGGTGACTTTGTGGAACTTTCTCCCATCTCCCTACTGCATCTGTGGAGCTCAGCCACAGTGATCTTGGGGCTCTTCTTTACCTCTCTCACCAAGGCTCTTCTCCCACGATTGCTCAGTTTGGCTGGACGGCCAGGTCTAGGAAGACTTCTGGTGGTCCCAAACCTCTACCATTTAAGGATTATGGAGGCCACTGTGCTCTTAGGAACCTTGAATACGGCAGAAATTCTTTTGTAACCTTGGCCAGATCTGTGCCTTGCCACAATTCTGTCTCTGAGCTCCTTGGCCAGTTCCTTTGGCCTCATGATCCTCATTTGTGGTGACATGCACTGTGAGCTGTGAGGTCTTATATAGACAGGTGTCGCCTTTACAAATCAAGTCCTATCAGTGTAATTACACACAGCTGGACTCCAGTGAAGGAGTAGAAGCATCTCAAGGAGGATCACAGGGAAGTGGACAGCATGTGACGTAAATATGAGAGTCTGAGCAAAGGGGCTGAATACTTATGACCATGGGATATTTCAGTTTTTCTTTTTTAATAAATTTGAAAACATTTCTACATTTCTGTTTTTTTTCAGTAAAGATGGGGGCAGAGTGCACATTAATGAGAAAAAAATGAACTTTACTGAATTTACCAAATGGCTGCAATGAAACAAAGAGAGAAAAATTTAAAGGGGTCTAAATACTTTCCGAACCCACTGTATATTTAAGGGGTCTGGTCTCGGGGCTAAATTTAATATTGAAGGTGTGAATATATTTAGGGGGTCTTGTCTGGGGTCTGATGTTATATAATAGCCTGGTCTGTGGTCATGCGATAAAATTGAGCTGTGGTCAGGGGTTTGATATTAATATAGGGGGGCTGAATATATTTAGCAGGACCCGTTTATATCAGCAATGCCTCTATGAAGGCCATTCCTCGGCTGCCGAGGGTGGAATAAAGGGAGAACTGAATATTTTCGATAAAATACCGCAGGGTACTCTCATCGCACAGAGGTGCCGCCTCACAAGCTGTGACTTGTAGGGGATTTCGGAGTAACCCTTTAAGGGTCCGTACGTATCGTGCCGTGCACTCACCGCCTCCATTTTTATAACACAGATATGGAAATCTCCAGACGTTCCCCAGTCCGATGATTTCCCCGGCGACGGACAGGACAAACTCCACCTTGTTGCCCCACTGCCCCCTGTCCTCCATCTTGGCCTCGGACTTCGGGACTTCTGACGGGGCGCGTAGAACCTCCGACTTTTCGGCCCTGTTCCAGGCTTCTTCACAGCTCTTGCGACCCATTGTCCTGCGGGCAGACAAGGGATATTACTCACAGTCAGCTGGAGCCCTGCGTGACATGAGAGGCCGTATACGCTGAATTGACCCATTCATCAACAGCAAAGTGGCAGAACATTCCACCCCAGGGTGACACCAGCGAGCAAACGCTGCGAGCATCAGGACTCAAATATGGCAATATTGTGCTGAGACGTGATCAGTGGAATGTACAGGCCCAAAGCCTGAGGCTGCACTACTGCGAGGTTCCAGTCAGGCCTGGCGCCTAGTGTCGTCATGGAGATTTGGTGTGGACTGCGCTGATGTAAGGGCCACTTGTCTGGAGAGGCCGTCACCATCTGTAATGACGAATGGCGGCCATATTGCTTTTTTCGGTTTCTATGGCAACCACAAACACCATGCTTTCCAACAGCCATGAATTTGCTGCGAGAGTGCCACCACCAGATCGTCAAGCCGTTCCCTATGGAGGGCATCATGGGGGGCATTCCTGGGTGTTTTATGGAGTAAATGGTATAACTGATATGTTGCCTAGCAACCTGATGGTTGCCCACCTGGTGACCACCGCTTACATCCATGTGGTTCCAGATGCTGCAGTGTCATCTGCGGTACAGCACACTGCCTCTCCACACCGCACATCATCTGCGGATACACTGCACACTGCCTCGCCACACCGCACATCATCTGCGGTACAGCACACTGCCTCTCCACACCGCACATCATCTGCGGTACAGCACACTGCCTCTCCACACCGCACATCATCTGCGGTACAGCACACTGCCTCTCCACACCGCACATCATCTGCGGTACAGCACACTGCCTCCCACACCGCACATCATCTGCGGTACAGCACACTGCCTCGCTCACACCGCACATCATCTGCGGTACAGCACACTGCCTCTCCACACCGCACATCATCTGCGGTTACAGCAATCACTGCCTCTCCACACCGCACATCATCTGCGGTACAGCACATGCCTCGCCACACCGCACATCATCTGCGGTACAGCACACTGCCTCTCCACACCGCACATCATCTGCGGTACAGCACACTGCCTCGCCACACCGCACATCATCTGCGGTACAGCACACTGCCTCTCCACACCGCACATCATCTGCGGTACAGCACACTGCCTCTCCACACCGCACATCATCTGCGGTACAGCACACTGCCTCTCCACACCGCACATCATCTGCGGTACAGCACACTGCCTCTCCACACCGCACATCATCTGCGGTACAGCACACTGCCTCTCCACACCGCACATCATCTGCGGTACAGCACACTGCCTCTCCACACCGCACATCATCTGCGGTACAGCACACTGCCTCTCCACACCGCACATCATCTGCGGTACAGCACACTGCCTCTCCACACCGCACATCATCTGCGGTACAGCACACTGCCTCGCCACACCGCACATCATCTGCGGTACAGCACACTGCCTCTCCACACCGCACATCATCTGCGGTACAGCACACTGCCTCGCCACACCGCACATCATCTGCGGTACAGCACACTGCCTCTCCACACCGCACATCATCTGCGGTACAGCACACTGCCTCGCCACACCGCACATCATCTGCGGTACAGCACACTGCCTCTCCACACCGCACATCATCTGCGGTACAGCACACTGCCTCTCCACACCGCACATCATCTGCGGTACAGCACACTGCCTCTCCACACCGCACATCATCTGCGGTACAGCACACTGCCTCTCCACACCGCACATCATCTGCGGTACAGCACACTGCCTCTCCACACCGCACATCATCTGCGGTACAGCACACTGCCTCTCCACACCGCACATCATCTGCGGTACAGCACACTGCCTCTCCACACCGCACATCATCTGCGGTACAGCACACTGCCTCGCCACACCGCACATCATCTGCGGTACAGCACACTGCCTCTCCACACCGCACATCATCTGCGGTACAGCACACTGCCTCTCCACACCGCACATCATCTGCGGTACAGCACACTGCCTCTCCACACCGCACATCATCTGCGGTACAGCACACTGCCTCTCCACACCGCACATCATCTGCGGTACAGCACACTGCCTCTCCACACCGCACATCATCTGCGGTACAGCACACTGCCTCTCCACACCGCACATCATCTGCGGTACAGCACACTGCCTCTCCACACCGCACATCATCTGCGGTACAGCACACTGCCTCTCCACACCGCACATCATCTGCGGTACAGCACACTGCCTCTCCACACCGCACATCATCTGCGGTACAGCACTACATGCCTCTCTCACACACCGCACATCATCTGCGGTACAGCACACTGCCTCGCCACACCGCACATCATCTGCGGTACAGCACACTGCCTCTCCACACCGCACATCATCTGCGGTACAGCACACTGCCTCTCCACACCGCACATCATCTGCGGTACAGCACACTGCCTCGCCACACCGCACAGACTTGCTGCAGGTTTCTCCAGTCAACAATCATAAATGTAAAACACAAAGAAAATGGGAAAAAACAGAAGTATTGAGTAATGAGAGACGCTGGTAATGGAGGTACGTCCTCCGTCCCGGCCCATGTACCCGGAGGACAGAAAGTCGCATGACCGGTCATCAAAGATTCATCAGGAACCAAGAAAAACCACATCAGACACGAGGAGCGGCATCAACGGCCATCATTAACCGTTACACTGCCAACCACAAGTGCGACACTGACAGCTGAGCTACGTATCTAATCCTACACTGTGTGATACTGACTGCTGAGCCGTGTATCTAATCCTCTCCTGTGTGATACTGTCTGCTGAGCCGTGTATCTAATCCTATCCTGTGTGATACTGACTGCTGAGCCGTGTATCTAATCCTATCCTGTGTGTAACTGACTGCTGAGCTACGTATCTAATCCTACACTGTGTGATACTGACTGCTGAGCCGTGTATCTAATCCTACCCTGTGTGATACTGACTGCTGAGCTGTGTATCTAATCCTCTCCTGTGTGATACTGACTGCTGAGATGTGTATCTAATCCTCTCCTGTGTGATACTGTCTGCTGAGCCGTGTATCTAATCCTCTCCTGTGTGATACTGACTGCTGAGCCGTGTATCTAATCCTATCCTGTGTGACACTGACAGCTGAGCTACGTATCTAATCCTACCCTGTGTGATACTGACTGCTGAGATGTGTATCTAATCCTCTCCTGTGTGATACTGACTGCTGACACATGTATCTAATCCTCTCCTGTGTGATACTGACTGCTGAGCCGTGTATCTAATCCTACCCTGTGTGATACTGACTGCTGAGCCGTGTATCTAATCCTACCCTGTGTGATACTGACTGCTGAGATGTGTATCTAATCCTCTCCTGTGATACTGACTGCTGAGCCGTGTATCTAATCCTACCCTGTGTGATACTGACTGCTGAGATGTGTATCTAATCCTCTCCTGTGATACTGACTGCTGAGCCGTGTATCTAATCCTACCCTGTGTGATACTGACTGCTGAGATGTGTATCTAATCCTATCCTGTGTGATACTGACTGCTGAGATGTGTATCTAATCCTCTCCTGTGTGATACTGACTGCTGAGCGTGTATCTAATCCTACCCTGTGTGATACTGACTGCTGAGATGTGTATCTAATCCTATCCTGTGTGATACTGACTGCTGAGATGTGTATCTAATTCTCTCCTGGTTGATACTGACTGCTGAGCCGTGTATCTAATCCTACCCTGTGTGATACTGACTGCTGAGATGTGTATCTAATCCTCTCCTGTGTGATACTGACTGCTGAGCCGTGTATCTAATCCTACCCTGTGTGATACTGACTGCTGAGATGTTATCTAATCCTCTCCTGGTGATACTGACTGCTGAGCGTGTATCTAATCCTACCCTGTGTGATACTGACTGCTGAGATGTGTATCTAATCCTCTCCTGTGTGATACTGACTGCTGAGCCGTGTATCTAATCCTACCCTGTGTGATACTGACTGCTGAGATGTGTATCTAATCCTATCCTGTGTGATACTGACTGCTGAGATGTGTATCTAATCCTCTCCTGTGTGATACTGACTGCTGAGCCGTGTATCTAATCCTACCCTGTTTGATACTGACTGCTGTGTATCTAATCCTCTCCTGTGATACTGACTGCTGAGCCGTGTATCTAATCCTACCCTGTGTGATACTGACTGCTGAGCTGTGTATCTAATCCTATCCTGTGTGATACTGTCTGCTGAGATGTGTATCTAATCCTACCCTGTGTGATACTGATTGCTGGGCCGTGTATCTAATCCTACCCTGTGTGATACTGACTGCTGAGCCGTGTATCTAATCCTATCCTGTGTGATACTGACTGCTGGGCCGTGTATCTAATCCTACCCTGTGTGATACTGACTGCTGAGCTGTGTATCTAATCCTATCCTGTGTGATACTGACTGCTGAGATGTGTATCTAATACTCCCTGTGTGATACTGACTGCTGGATGTGTATCTAATCCTACCCTGTGTGATACTGACTGCTCAGCCATGTATCTAATCCTCTCCTGTGTGATACTGACTGCTGAGCCGTGTATCTAATCCTCTCCTGTGTGATACTGTCTGCTGAGCCGTGTATCTAATCCTATCCTGTGTGATACTGGTTGCTAAGCTGTGTATCTAATCCTCTCCTGTGTGATACGGTCGGCTGAGCCGTGTATCTAATCCTCCTGTGTGATACGGTCGGCTGAGCCATGTATCTAATCCTCTCCTGTGTGATACTGTCTGCTGAGCCGTGTATCTAATCCTATCTGTGTGATACTGGTTGCTAAGCTGTGTATATAATCCTCTCCTGTGTGATACGGTCGGCTGAGCCGTGTATCTAATCCTCCTGTGTGATACGGTCGGCTGAGCAATGTATCTAATCCTATCCTGTGTGATACTGACTGCTGAGCCGTGTATCTAATCCTATCCTGTGTGATACTGTCTGCTGAGCCGTGTATCTAATGCTCTCCTGTGTGATACTGTCTGCTGAGCCGTGTATCTAATCCTCTCCTGTGTGATACTGTCTGCTGAGCCGTGTATCTAATCCTATCCTGTGTGATACTGGTTGCTAAGCTGTGCATCTAATCCTCTCCTGTGTGATACTGTCTGCTGAGCCGTGTATCTAATCCTCTCCTGTGTGATACTGTCTGCTGAGCCGTGTATCTAATCCTCTCCTGTATGTTACGGTCGGCTGAGCCGTGTATCTAATCCTCTCCTGTGTGATACGGTCGGCTGAGCCGTGTATCTAATCCTCTCCTGTGTGATACTGTCTGCTGAGCCGTGTATCTAATCCTCTCCTGTGTGATACTGACTGCTAAGCCGTGTATCTAATGCTCTCCTGTGTGATACTGTCTGCTGAGCAGTGTATCTAATCCTCTCCTGTGTGATACTGACTGCTGAGCTGTGTATCTAATCCTCTCCTGTGTGATACTGACTGCTGTGCCGTGTATCTAATCCTCTCCTGTGTGATACTGTCTGCTGAGCAGTGTATCTAATCCTCTCCTGTGTGATACTGACTGCTGAGCTGTGTATCTAATCTTAACTCTGTGTGATACTGCTGGCTGGCTGCCCACACATGGCCTAAGTCTGCTCCCTGCGGTGGACACATGGACACTACAGTCTGCTCCCCTGCGGATGACACGCTGCTCCCGATCCCTCGCTCCCCTGCGGATGACACGCTGCTCCCGATCCCTCTGCTCCCCTGCGGATGACACGCTGCTCCCGATCCTCCGCTCCCGATCCCTCCGCTCCCCTGCGGATGACACGCTGCTCCCGATCCCTCCGCTTTCGATCCCTCCGCTCCCCTGCGGATGACACGCTGCTCCCGATCCTCCGCTCCCGATCCCTCCTCGCTCCCCTGCGGATGACACGCTGCTCCCGATCCCTCCGCTCCCGATCCCTCCGCTCCCCTGCGGATGACACGCTGCTCCCGATCCCTCCGCTCCCGATCCCTCCGCTCCCTGCGGATGACACGCTGCTCCCGATCCCCGCTCCCTGCGGATGACACCGATCCCGTCCCTCCGCTCCCCTGCGGATGACACGCTGCTCCCGATCCCTCCGCTCCCCTGCGGATGACACGCTGCTCCCGATCCCTCCGCTCCCGTTTCCCTCCGCTCCCCTGTGGATGACACGCTGCTCCCGATCCCTCAGCTCCGCTCCTGATAACTGTACAATTCCTCCAAAACAAACAACACAATTAAATCCAGATTGTGATCGACCCCCGAGCCCCCCACCCCGCAGGCTGAGGAGCCCCCCACGGAGGCACTGAAGCCCTATTTATAGGGACACTTATTTCATGGGGCAGGAGAGCTGACAGGAGGAACTAATGAGGACACGTGATCTCTAATAAAGCGCACATTATGTGGCAGGAATTTTCTGTGGTATTCCAGGTATTTCTGTAAATTCTGTAAAGCTACATTCAATCGTCCTGAAAACGAGTCTGGAGACTGCTCCCCCCAACAGGCTCTGACCCACAAGGGAAACAATGTCCCGAACAGATCGTGGCAAAACATCCACCGCCTCGGGCGGCACTCTACCAAGGGGCGACTGCCTCTCCCTAAATTACAGTGCATTTTAGGTCACCCTACCCCGGCCCCCTGCTGCTCCACCTATCTGCACTCACTGGGGAGGTGCGGCGCTTATTGTCCCTCTCTTCACCCTAAATATAAACTTTAGGTGGGTGATGATTTCATTCTGGGGGGCCGATAAAAAAAAGAGTGGGCATGATAAATAATTCTGACATCCAATTCTCCTGCTCTCGGGAGATGTCGCAGCCGGAGGTGATGGCAGCAGCACCGTCCCCTCGGCCAGGCATCACAGGATTGTGGGGCGCCCTTCATGCTGATGGTTTCCATTTATCTCATTGATAATACCTACGCGTCAGCATCGTAATAAGCCATGACGTAATCGGGCTGGTTGATGTAACCGCTAATACCCCCATAATAAACTACTTTATGGCACCAGTGCTGTGTTACACTTTACCCGTGACGCGGTATTGTAAAGAGCAAGGTGCACCGTGGGTGACAGAGCAGTTAACCAGTTATTCACCCCACAGAAGACTTATATCTGCATCTGGGAAAGCTGGGTAACAACCCAAAGAATCACCCAGCTTTCCTATAAATACTGGAAAAGACAAAAGAATGAGACTGTAACCATCACTTGGAGCTTGGACAAGTATAAAGCTGCCAAATACTAGAAAATAAGTGATGGGCACAGACTATAATGACCAGTCAAGTGTTATAATCTGGCAGGAGAATTATCAGACCCAAGAAAGTAGTAAAATTATCAAAATCAATATGAACTGCAGTACCCCAAGCAGCCTGCGGGAGTGCTGCAGTTTTCTATCAGTCATCTGCTAGGTTACAGTAGCATACAGAGCCCCTTGAGGCTGTGGTAGGTATTGCAGCCTATTAGAAAATGTCATGTAGAAGGATAACCCATAATCCTATCCCCATAACAGGCACCTGCATCGTATTTATGGGGGCAGACATAATGGAAACCAGTCATTCAACCCATAGAAGAACACTAAAGTCAGACTTTACCCAAACTGCCATGGCTGATAACAGGGAGCCGCAGCTTGCATTGAACCCTGCAGAGGTTACAGGCAAGTCAAAGGTCAGGGCAGGAAGCAGGCCCAATGTAGGGTCAAAGGTCAGCAATAATAATAGCTGAGGGAGCACAAGGATTGGCTGATAGCAGAGAACAAAAGATTGCATTAAACTGCATTGGAGATAAATCAGCAGGTTAAGTCATGAAGCAGCTGATGACATATTTACAACCAAAGAGAAGAGAAAATGTTACTATGGTGCAGAAGTCCACACACCTCAAAAGTGGAGACGCCCCTCACAGCAGCAGAGGACAGCAGCAGCACGCGGTCCACAGCTCAGCAGAGGATAGCAGCAGTCAGATGGCTCATTGACAGAGGACCGAGCAGCTCCAGCTACTTCCAGGACTAAAGGATCATTCATCTGACTAGAAAATAGGGGAGAGGAGGCGGGAAGAGGGGAGGAGGCAGGAGACGGGACATCTAACAGAGAAACTACATGCCGAGGACCCCAAAACGTCATCTAATGCCCCCCAAATCATAGCACCCTGTGTTCTCCAAAAGTTATTGACACGCAACCCAGAAAAAATGGGGAAGACCTATCAAACAGAGCGGGGAAGTCACCGATAATAATCAGAAACGTCTTTTACATTACTGATCCTGAGTTACCTCCTGTATTATACTCCAGAGCTGCACTCACTATTCTGCTGGTGCAGTCACTGTGTACATATATTACATTACTGATCCTGAGTTACATCCTGTATTATACTCCAGAGCTGCACTCACTATTCTGCTGGTGCAGTCACTGTGTAAATACATTACATTACTGATCCTGAGTTACATCCTGTATTATACTCCAGAGCTGCGCTCACTATTCTGCTGGTGCAGTCACTGTGTACATACATTACTGATCCTGAGTTACATCCTGTATTATACTCCAGAGCTGCACTCACTATTCTGCTGGTGCAGTCACTGTGTACATACATTACTGATCCTGAGTTACATTCTGTATTATACTCCAGAGCTGCACTCACTATTCTGCTGGTGCAGTCACTGTGTACATTACATTACTGATCCTGAGTTACCTCCTGTATTATACTCCAGAGCTGCACTCACTATTCTGCTGGTGCAGTCACTGTGTACATACATATTACTGATCCTGAGTTACCTCCTGTATTATACTCCAGAGCTGCACTCACTATTCTGCTGGTGCAGTCACTGTGTACATACATTACATTACTGATCCTGAGTTACTCCTGTATTATACTCCAGAGCTGCACTCACTATTCTGCTGGTGCAGTCACTGTGTACATACATTACATTACTGATCCTGAGTTACATCCTGTATTATACTCCAGAGCTGCACTCACTATTCTGCTGGTGCAGTCACTGTGTACATAATTACATTACTGATCCTGAGTTACCTCCTGTATTATACTCCAGAGCTGCACTCACTATTCTGCTGGTGCAGTCACTGTGTACATACATTACTGATCCTGAGTTACTCCTGTATTATACTCCAGAGCTGCCTCACTATTCTGCTGGTGCAGTCACTGTGTACATACATTACTGATCCTGAGTTACATCCTGTATTATACTCCAGAGCTGCACTCACTATTCTGCTGGTGCAGTCACTGTGTACATACTACATTACTGATCCTGAGTTACATTCTGTATTATACTCCAGAGCTGCACTCACTATTCTGCTGGTGCAGTCACTGTGTACATACTACATTACTGATCCTGAGTTACCTCCTGTATTATACTCCAGAGCTGCACTCACTATTCTGCTGGTGCAGTCACTGTGTACATACATTACATTACTGATCCTGAGTTACATCCTGTATTATACTCCAGAGCTGCACTCACTATTCTGCTGGTGCAGTCACTGTGTACATACATTACATTACTGATCCTGAGTTACATCCTGTATTATACTCCAGAGCTGCACTCACTATTCTGCTGGTGCAGTCACTGTGTACATACATTACATTACTGATCCTGATTACCTCCTGTATTATACTCCAGAGCTGCACTCACTATTCTGCTGGTGCAGTCACTGTGTACATACATTACATTACTGATCCTGAGTTCACTCCTGTATTATACTCCAGAGCTGCACTCACTATTCTGCTGGTGCAGTCACTGTGTACATACATTACATTACTGATCCTGAGTTACATCCTGTATTATACTCCAGAGCTGCACTCACTATTCTGCTGGTGCAGTCACTGTGTACATACATTACATTACTGATCCTGAGTTACATCCTGTATTATACTCCAGAGCTGCACTCACTATTCTGCTGGTGCAGTCACTGTGTACATACATTACATACTGATCCTGAGTTACATCCTGTATTATACTCCAGAGCTGCACTCACTATTCTGCTGGTGCAGTCACTGTGTACATACATTACATTACTGATCCTGAGTTACCTCCTGTATTATACTCCAGAGCTGCACTCACTATTCTGCTGGTGCAGTCACTGTGTACATACATTACATTACTGATCCTGAGTTACATCCTGTATTATCCCTCCAGAGCTGCACTCACTATTCTGCTGGTGCAGTCACTGTGTACATACATTACATTACTGATCCTGAGTTACCTCCTGTATTATACTCCAGAGCTGCACTCACTATTCTGCTGGTGCAGTCACTGTGTACATACATTACATTACTGATCCTGATTACATCCTGTATTATACTCCAGAGCTGCACTCACTTTTCTGCTGGTGCAGTCACTGTGTACACTACATTACTGATCCTGAGTTACATCCTGTATTATACTCCAGAGCTGCACTCACTATTCTGCTGGTGCAGTCACTGTGTACATACATACATTATGATCTGAGTTACTCCTGTATTATACTCCGAGCTGCACTCACTATTCTGCTGGTGCAGTCACTGTGTACATACATTACATTATGATCTGAGTTACATCCTGTATTATACTCCAGAGCTGCACTCACTATTCTGCTGGTGCAGTCACTGTGTACATACATTACATACTGATCCTGAGTTACTCCTGTATTATACTCCAGAGCTGCACTCACTGCTGGTGCAGTCACTGTGTACATACATTACATTACTGATCCTGAGTTACCTCCTGTATTATACTCCAGAGCTGCACTCACTATTCTGCTGGTGCAGTCACTGTGTACATACATTACATTACTGATCCTGAGTTACATCCTGTATTATACTCCAGAGCTGCACTCACTATTCTGCTGGTGCAGTCACTGTGTACATACATTACATTACTGATCCTGAGTTACATCCTGTATTATACTCCAGAGCTGCACTCACTATTCTGCTGGTGCAGTCACTGTGTACATACATTACATTACTGATCCTGAGTTACTCCTGTATTATACTCCAGAGCTGCACTCACTATTCTGCTGGTGCAGTCACTGTGTACATACATTACATTACTGATCCTGAGTTACATCCTGTATTATACTCCAGAGCTGCACTCACTATTCTGCTGGTGCAGTCACTGTGTACATACATTACATTACTGATCCTGAGTTACATCCTGTATTATACTCCAGAGCTGCACTCACTATTCTGCTGGTGCAGTCACTGTGTACATACATTACATTACTGATCCTGAGTTACATCCTGTATTATACTCCAGAGCTGCACTCACTATTCTGCTGGTGCAGTCACTGTGTACATACATTACATTACTGATCCTGAGTTACTCCTGTATTATACTCCAGAGCTGCACTCACTATTCTGCTGGTGCAGTCACTGTGTACATACATTACATTACTGATCCTGAGTTACCTCCTGTATTATACTCCAGAGCTGCACTCACTATTCTGCTGGTGCAGTCACTTGTGTACATACATTACATTACTGATCCTGAGTTACATCCTGTATTATACTCCAGAGCTGCACTCACTATTCTGCTGGTGCAGTCACTGTGTACATACATTACATTACTGATCCTGAGTTACCTCCTGTATTATACTCCAGAGCTGCACTCACTATTCTGCTGGTGCAGTCACTGTGTACATACATTACATTACTGATCCTGAGTTACATCCTGTATTATACTCCAGAGCTGCACTCACTATTCTGCTGGTGCAGTCACTGTGTACATACATTACATTACTGATCCTGAGTTACTCCTGTATTATACCCAGAGCTGCACTCACTATTCTGCTGGTGCAGTCACTGTGTACATACATTACATTACTGATCCTGAGTTACATCCTGTATTATACTCCAGAGCTGCACTCACTATTCTGCTGGTGCAGTCACTGTGTACATACATTACATTACTGATCCTGAGTTACATCCTGTATTATACTCCAGAGCTGCACTCACTATTCTGCTGGTGCAGTCACTGTGTACATTACATTACTGATCCTGAGTTACATCCTGTATTATACTCCAGAGCTGCACTCACTATTCTGCTGGTGCAGTCACTGTGTACATACATTACATTACTGATCCTGAGTTACATCCTTATTATACTCCAGAGCTGCACTCATCATTCTGCTGGTGCAGTCACTGTGTACATACTTACATTACTGATCCTGAGTTACTCCTGTATTATACTCCAGAGCTGCACTCACTATTCTGCTGTGTGCAGTCACTGTGTACATACATTACAATGATCCTGAGTTACATCCTGTATTATACCCAGAGCTGCACTCACTATTCTGCTGGTGCAGTCACTGTGTACTACATTACATTACTGATCCTGAGTTACATCCTGTATTATACTCCAGAGCTGCACTCACTATTCTGCTGGTGCAGTCACTGTGTACATACATTACATTACTGATCTGAGTTACATCCTGTATTATACTCCAGAGCTGCACTCACTATTCTGCTGGTGCAGTCACTGTGTACATACATTACATTACTGATCCTGAGTTACATCCTGTATTATACTCCAGAGCTGCACTCACTATTCTGCTGGTGCAGTCACTGTGTACATACATTACATTACTGATCCTGATTACATCCTGTATTATACTCCAGAGCTGCCAGAGCTGCACTCACTATACTGTTGGTGCAGTCACTGTGTACATACATTACATTACTGATCCTGAGTTACATCCTGTATTATACCCAGAGCTGCACTCACTATTCTGCTGGTGCAGTCACTGTGTACATACATTACATACTGATTCTGAGTTACTCCTGTATTATACCCCAGAGCTGCACTCACTATTCTGCTGGTGCAGTCACTGTGTACATAAACATCACTGATCCTGAGTTACCTCCTGTATTATACCCCAGAGCTGCACTCACTATTCTGCTGGTGTCAGTCACTGTGTACATACATACACTGATCCTGAGTTACATCCTGTATTATACTCCAGATCTGCACTCACTATTCTGCTGGTGCAGTCACTGTGTACATACATTACATTACTGATCCTGAGTTACATCCTGTATTATACTCCAGAGCTGCACTCACTATTCTGCTGGTGCAGTCACTGTGTACATATACATTACTGATCCTTGAGTTACATCCTGTATTATACTCCAGAGCTGCACTCACTATTCTGCTGGTGCAGTCACTGTGTACATACATTACTGATCCTGAGTTACATCCTATTATACTCCAGAGCTGCACTCACTATTCTGCTGGTGCAGTCACTGTGTACATACATTACATTACTGATCCTGAGTTACCTCCTGCATTATACTCCAGAGCTGCACTCACTATTCTGCTGGTGCAGTCACTGTGTACATACATTACTCGATCCTGAGTTACATCCTGTATTATACTCCAGAGCTGCACTCACTATTCTGCTGGTGCAGTCACTGTGTACATACATTACTGATCCTGAGTTACATCCTGTATTATACTCCAGAGCTGCACTCACTATTCTGCTGGTGCAGTCACTGTGTACATACATTACTGATCCTGAGTTACTCCTGTATTATACCCCAGAGCTGCACTCACTATTCTGCTGGTGCAGTCACTGTGTACATACATTACATTACTGATCCTGAGTTATATCCTGTATTATACTCCAGAGCTGCACTCACTATTCTGCTGGTGCAGTCACTGTGTACATACATTACATTACTGATCCTGAGTGACTGTAAATCCCTTCAGAAAATCCAACACTTCAACATTTCAGAGTGGAAATCATCACTGTGCTTTTTTGAGAGATTTCAGCTCTGAAGCCTGCAAAATTGAGAAGCTCAGGAAAGACTTCAGCTTGACCATGTCACTGAGGCTCCACAGCACTGCCCTTTTGGTACATGCACATCAAGTCTATACCAAGTCCACACAGCAGCGTTTTGTGCTTCAGAGCTGTCCTTCCCGCTCAGCCATATTGGTGGAACTGCATTTTCGGAAAGGTTTTTATCTCAGGATCCCCTTTGAAGTATTTCTAATCATACGCCACCTCCTGTCTGAAATCTAGTACTACACTTCAGTGCTACGCTCCATGCAAATTATGTTTTGTATTGTGTCACCTACTGGATGAATGAGGTACTACATGCTATTTAAATTATGCTTACACATTGCCGCCTTGGAATAGGGAGATCTGTGACCACCCAAATTATTCTGCCCCTCTCAGCCATTGTATCAGACCCAGGTCCCCGGCAGCGGAGGGGTTACAGAGTTTTGCACCCAGCACAGGTGGGTTGCCTCTGACCCCATTCTCTCTGGAGGATAGACATTGGGAAACCCTCGCATGGGTTATGGATCACGGCTCATGGGTCAATCACCTGTGACTGAGAGCGACTGGCAGCAGATCAACAGATTGTGACATTACTAGAAACTGCTCTGCGCCCAGCATGCGCTCCTCCAAGAATGTGCAGAGGGGAGTGTGCGCCCCCTGCTGGTACCAAAGGTTGTAAGCACATTTTACAGATTTTGGGATAAATCCAGCGGTGAATAAAACAAATTAGTCATAGATCAGCCTGCACCACAGACGATGACATCACCAACCAATCACAATCAGCCTGCACCACAGACGATGACATCACCAACCAATCACAATCAGCCTGCACCACAGACGATGACATCACCAACCAATCACAGATCAGCCTGTCCCACAGACGATGACATCACCAACCAATCACAGATCAGCCTGCCCCACAGATGATGACATCACCAACCAATCACAGATCAGCCTGCACCACAGACGATGACATCACTAACCAATCACAGATCAGCCTGCACCACAGATCGATGACATCACCAACCAATCACAGATCAGCCTGCACCACAGACGATGACATCACCAACCAATCACAGATCAGCCTGCACCACAGACGATGACATCACTAACCAATCACAGATCAGCCTACCCACAGACGATGACATCACCAACCAATCACAGATCAGCCTGCACCACAGACAATGACATCACCAACCAATCACAGATCAGCCTGCACCACAGACATGACATCACCAATCAATCACAGATCAGCCTGCACCACAGACGATGACATCACCAACGAATCACAGATCAGCCTGCTCCATAGACAATGACATCACCAACCAATCAAAGATCAGCCTGCTCCACAGACAATGACATCACCAACCAATCACAGATCAGCCTGCCCCACAGACGATGACATCACCAACCAATCAACAGATAGCCTGCTTCACAGATATGACATCACCAACCAATCACAGATCAGCCTGCCCACAGACGATGACATCACCAACCAATCACAGATCAGCCTCCACCACAGACAGATAACATCACAACCAATCACAGATCAGCCTGCACCACAGACATGACATCACCAACCAATCACAGATCAGCCTGCACCACAGACAATGACATCACCAACCAATCACAGATCAGCCTGCCCACAGACAATGACATCACCAACCAATCACAGATCAGCCTGCTCCACAGACAATGACATCACCAACCAATCACAGATCAGCCTCCACCACAGACAGTAACATCACTAACCAATCACAGATCAGCCTGCACCACAGACAATGACATCACCAACCAATCACAGATCAGCCTGCCCACAGACAATGACATCACCAACCAATCACAGATCAGCCTGCACCACAGACGATGACATCACCAACCAATCACAGATCAGCCTCCACCACAGACATAAAATCACAACCAATCACAGATCAGCCTGCACCACAGACAATGACATCACCAACCAATCACAGATCAGCCTGCCCACAGACGAATGACATCACCAACCAATCACAGATCAGCCTGCTCCACAGACGATGACATCACCAACCAATCACAGATCAGCCTGCACCACAGACAATGACATCACCAACCAATCACAGATCAGCCTGCTCCACAGACAATGACATCACCAACCAATCACAGATCAGCCTGCACCACAGACGATGACATCACCAACCAATCACAGATCAGCCTGCTCCACAGACAATGACATCACCAACCAATCACAGATCAGCCTGCCCACAGACAATGACATCACCAACCAATTACAGATCAGCCTGCCCCACAGACAATGACATTACCAACCAATCACAGATCAGCCTGCCCACGACGATGACATCACCAACCAATCACAGATCAGCCTGCACCACAGACGATGAACATCACCAACCAATCACAGATCAGCCTGTCCCACAGACGATGACATCACCAACCAATCACAGATCAGCCTGCCCCACAGATGATGACATCACCAACCAATCACAGATCAGCCTGCTCCACAGATGATGACATCACCAACCAATCACAGATTAGCCTGCTTCACAGGGATGAATTACCAACCAATCACAGATCAGCCTGCTCCACAGAAAATTACATCACCAACCAATCACAGATCAGCCTGCTCCACAGACGATGACATCACCAACCAATCACAGATCAGCCTGCTCCACAGAGATGACATCACCAACCAATCACAGATCAGCCTGCTCCACAGGATGACATCTACCAACCAATCACAGATCAGCCTGCTCCAGACGATGACATAAAATTACAGATCATCACAGATGAGCACAACCAACATGATCAGCCTGCTCCACAGACAATGACATCACCAACTAATCATAGATCTTCCTTGCTCCAGGAGAAGGGTGGCCATATAACTATATATATATATATTACTTTATCACACTGAGGAGAAGAGCAGCCATATTACTATATATATTACTATATCACACTGAGGAGAAGGGCGGCCATATTACTATATATATATTACTATATCACACTGAGGAGATGGGCGGCCATATTACTATATATATATTACTATATCACACTGAGGAGATGGGCGGCCATATTACTATATATATTACTATATCAGACTAAGGAGAAGGGCGGCCATATTACTATATATATTACTATATCACACTGAGGAGAAGGGCGGCCATATTACTATATATATTACTATATCACACTGAGGAGAAGGGCGGCCATATTACTATATATATATTACTATATCACACTGAGGAGATGGGCGGCCATATTACTATATATATTACTATATCACACTGAGGAGAAGGGCGGCCATATTACTATATATATATTACTATATCACACTGAGGAGATGGGCGGCCATATTACTATATATATTACTATATCAGACTGAGGAGAAGGGCGGCCATATTACTATATATATTACTATATCACACTGAGGAGAAGGGCGGCCATATTACTATATATATTACTATATCACACTGAGGAGAAGGGCGGCCATATTACTATATATATATTACTATATCACACTAAGGAGAAGGGCGGCCATATTACTATATATATTAGTATATCACACTGAGGAGAAGGGCGCCATATTACTATATATATTACTATATCACACTGAGGAGAAGGGCGGCCATATTACTATATATATATTACTATATCACACTAAGGAGAAGGCGGCCATATTACTTATATATTAGTATATCACACTGAGGAAGGGCGCCATATTACTATATATATTACTATATCACACTGAGGAAAGGCGGCCATATTACTATATATATTACTATATCACACTAAGGAGAAGGCGGCCATATTACTATATATATTACTATATCACACTGAGGAAAAGAGCGGCCATATTACTATATATATATTACTATATCACACTGAGGAAAAGAGCGGCCATATTACTGTATATATTACTATATCACACTGAGGAGATGGGCGGCCATATTACTATATATATATTACTATATCACACTGAGGAAAAGAGCGGCATATTACTATATATATTACTATATCACACTGAGGAGAAGAGGCGGCCATATTACTTATATATTACTATATCACACTGAGGAGAGGGCGGCCATATTACTATATATATATTACTATATCACACTGAGGAAAGGCGGCCATATTACTATATATATTACTATATCACACTGAGGAGAGGGCGGCCATATTACTTATATATTACTATATCACACTGAGGAGAAGGGCGGCAATATTACTGTATATATTACTATATCACACTGAGGAGAAGGGCGGCCATATTACTATATATATTACTATATCACACTGAGGAGAAGGGCGGCCATATTACTGTATATATTACTATATCACACTGAGGAGAAGGGCGGCCATATTACTATATATATTACTATATCACACTGAGGAGAAGGGCGGCCATATTACTATATATATTACTATATCACACTGAGGAGAAGGCGGCCATATTACTGATATATATTACTATATCACACTGAGGAGAAGGGCGGCCATATTACTATATATATTACTATATCACACTGAGGAGAAGGCGGCCATATTACTATATATATATTACTATATCACACTGAGGAGAAGAGGGCCATATTACTATATATATTACTATATCACACTGAGGAGAAGGGCTGCCATATTACTATATATAATACTATATCACACTGAGGAGAAGGGCGGCCATATTACTATATATATATTACTATATCACACGAGGAGAAGAGCGGCCATATTACTATATATATTACTATATCACACTGAGGAGAAGGGTCGGCCATATTACTATATATATATTACTATATCACACTGAGGAAAAGAGCGGCCATATTACTATATATATATACTATATCACACTGAGGAGAAGGCGGCCATATTACTGTATATAATACTATATCACACTGAGGAGATGGGCGGCCATATTACTGTATATATTACTATATCACACTGAGGAGAAGGCGGCCATATTACTATATATATTACTATATCACACTGAGGAGAAGGGCGGCCATATTACTATATATATTACTATATCACACTGAGGAGAAGGGCGGCAATATTACTGTATATATTACTATATCACACTGAGGAGAAGGGCGGCCATATTACTTATATATTACTATATCACACTGAGGAGAAGGGCGGCCATATTACTGTATATATTACTATATCACACTGAGGAGAAGGGCGGCCATATTACTGTATATATTACTATATCACACTAGGAGAAGGGCGGCCATATTACTATATATATTACTATATCACACTGAGGAGAAGGCGGCCATATTACTGTATATATTACTATATCACACTGAGGAGAAGGGCGGCATATTACTATATATTACTATATCACACTGAGGAGAAGGGCGGCCATATTACTATATATATTACTATATCACACTGAGGAGAAGGGCGGCCATATTACTATATATATTACTATATCACACTGAGGAGAAGGGCGGCCATATTACTAATATATTACTATATCACACTGAGGAGAAGGGCGGCATATTACTGTATATATTACTATATCACACTGAGGAGAAGGGCGGCCATATTACTATATATATTACTATATCACACTGAGGAGAAGGGCGGCCATATTACTGTATATATTACTATATCACACTGAGGAGAAGGGCGGCCATATTACTATATATATTACTATATCACACTGAGGAGAAGGGCGGCCATATTACTATATATATTACTATATCACACTGAGGAGAAGGCGGCCATATTACTTATATATTACTATATCACACTGAGGAGAAGGGCGGCCATATTACTATATATATTACTATATCACACTGAGGAGAAGGGCGGCCATATAATTATATATATTACTATATCACACTGAGGAGAAGGGCGGCCATATTACTATATATATTACTATATCACACTGAGAGAGGGCGGCCATATTACTATATATATTACTATATCACACTGAGGAGAAGGGCGGCCATATTACTATATATATTACTATATCACACTAAGAAGGGCGGCCATATTACTGATATATATTACTATATCACACTGAGAGAAGGGCGGCCATATTACTATATATTACTATATCACACTGAGGAGAAGGGCGGCCATATTTTATATATTACTATATCACACTAAGAAGGGCGGCCATATTACTATATATATTACTATATCACCATGATGAGGAGAAGGGCGGCCATATTACTATATATATTACTATATCACACTGAGGAAGAAGGGCGGCCATATTACTATATATATTACTATATCACACTGAGAAGAAGGGCCCCAAATTACTTATTTTATTTTTTATTACATATATATTACTAAACCACTGAGGAGAAGAGTGGCCATATTACATAATTATATTACTATATCACCCCTGAGAAGAAGGGCGGCCATATTACTATTTTCACAAATGAGGTGAAGGCGGACATATTACTTATATATTATATATCACACTGAGGAGAAGGGCGGCCATATTACATAATATATTATAAATCCCACTGAGGAGAAGGGCGGCCATATTAATAAATATATCTGTATATATTCTAATCACACGGGGAAGGGCGGCCACATTACTATATATATTATATATCACACTGAGGGGAAGAGCGTCATATTACTATATAATTATATATCACACTGAGGTATGGCGGCCATATTACTATATATAAATTACTATAAACATGAGGGGAAGGGGGGCCAATTACATAATATTACTAATCACACTGAGGAGAAGGCGGCCAAAATTTCTATAAAAATTTTTATATCACACAGGGGAAAGCGCCAATTTCTATAATATTACTATATCACACTGAGGAGAAGGGGGGGCCCTATTACTATATATATTTTTATATCACACTGAGAAGAAAGGGGGGCCCCTATATATATTTTTACTATATCACACAGGGAAAAAAGGCGGCCATATTACTATATAAATTACTATTCACATGAGGAAAGGGCGGGGCCCAATTCATTAATTACTAACACACGGGGGAAAGGGGGGCCATATTACTATATATATTACATTTCACCCTGAGGGAAGGGGGGGCCAATTACTATAAAAATAATATTTTATCGA
>JARQOD010000004.1:1257658-1378604 GCA_033576555.1 Oophaga sylvatica | reverse complement strand
CCAATAAAACGTGTGAATGATTAAAGATTTTATGGCCCAAAAACGAAATTAAAAAGTGATTAAAAAACATATTATAGTAATAATGACGCTCATACCTGCACGCTTCGTCATACAGGTATGAGAGATAAACAGGTATGAAAGTTATGGGGCGTCTAAGGTAACGCAAATACTATCACATCGCGGGACATAATATGTAATGAGACAGTGGAATGAAACCTGTTTGGGAAGTTTTGGAACAATTCCCTTGAAGATCAGAGGATTGTCTAATGTTATCGTCCGGCAGCCTATACGACTTTTTACTTAGGGTCTTATTCACATTGAGGTCATTTTTGAGACATGGTAAGGTTTTAATACTAGAAGCTAGGACTATCCTGATTTGGGTACACCTTGTCGCGGTGGGATGGATTTTACGCTTTTTTTATTTTATCAAAAATAAAATCACGTGATCCATTTTCTGTGGATTAGTTTCACTGTGAATCCACAAGAGAAGGTGAAAATCAAATGATTGGAGTGACTTAGAAGAAGGTGCGTCTAGGAGGGCCTAGTTTCCAAAATCCGTCAAACTTCTGGGAAGATTTGCTTGTGCAGTGGTTTGCAGCGTGTAACTAGAAAGGTCTGACTAATCAAAAACATACAGTGATAGAAAAAACTTATCATCTAAAGTGGTCAGTGGAAGATGCGAAGAATTGGACTGAAGAAACAATAAGAGGAAGATGTTATGAATCGTTCTGATAAAAGGGATCAGAGGAGGATGCGAAGAACTGATGGAAAAAAATTAAAGGAGGATAAGATGAATCAATCTAATAAAAGTGATTAGAGGAAGACGTGAAGAATCGTTCTGATGAAAAAGAATCAAAGGAGGAGGTGAATAATCATTTTGATAAAAGTGATCAGAGGAAGAGGATATGAAGAAAACAACTGAAACAAGAAGAGGAAGGCACATCCAAAGAAAATCCTCAAGCCTTATTCATATAAATCTAAGTTCCACATAGAGATGGTGAAGGTAATAAAACTGCTCTGACGCGTTTATGTCACACATTGTGCCAGAATTCTTTTTTTGTTGGATATTTTCTGTAGTATTAGAATGGCACTCATAATAATGAAGACAGTTGTGTTGGATTTTTTTCTTTTTTCATGTTGCACGATATGAAGAAAAGTTCTTATAAAAGATCAGAGAAAGACGTGAGATATAGTCCTGATAAAAAGAGTCAGATGATGATTTGAAGAATCGTTCAAAAAAATGGATCAGAGGAGGATGTAAAGAATTGTTCTGACGAAAGGGATCAAGGGAAGATGTTAATAATTGTTCTGATGACAAGAGTAGAGGGGGATGTGACGAATCCTTCTTATGAAAAGATCAGGGGAGTAACGAATCGTGATGATGGAAGTAGTAGAGGAGAATGTGAAGAATCGTTCTGATAAAAGAATCAGAGAAGGATTCATTGAATTGTTTTCATTAAAGGATGAGAAGAGAATGGAAATATTTGTTTTCATGAAAAGATCAGAAGAGAATGTAAGAATCTGTTTGATGAAAGGGTGAGGAAGATGTGAATAATCGTTCTGACGAGAAAAATCAAAGGAGGATGTGAATAATTGTTCTGATGAAAAGAATAGAAGAGGATGTGAAGAATCGCTGATGAAAGGATTAGAGGAGGAAGTGAAGAATCATTCTGATGAAAGGAGTAGAGGAGCTTGTGAAGAACCATTCCAATGAAAGAATCTGAGGAGTATGTGAAAAATCATTCTAATGATGAGTAGAGGAGGGTGTGATGAAGCGTTCTGATGAAAAGAATAAGAGGAGGATACATAGAATTGTTCTCATCAAAACATCAGAAGAGAATAGAAAGAATCGTTTTCATGAAAAGATCAGAAGAGGATGCAATAATTTGATGAAAGGAGGATGCGAAGAATTGTTTTAATAAAAGTATCAGAGGAGGATGCGAACAATGATTCTGATGAAAGGATTAGAGGATAATATCAGAACAGGCAATTCACAGTCCAGATAACTGCAGCTGAATAAATTGCTGGTGTTCAACTAACGTGTGCAGAAGCTCAACTCGTGCCTTGTGTTGCCACAGTGTACAGTCATGGCCAAAAGTTTTGAGAATGACACAAATATTATATTTTCACATGATCAGCTGCCCTCTGGTTTTTATGTGTGTTTGATAGATGTTTTTATCACAGACAGAAATATAATAATTGCAAACATATGAGTAACAAAAGCTTATATTGACAGTTAGAATGAGTTAATGCAGCAAGTCAATATTTGAAGTGTTGACCCTTCTTCTTCAGGACCTCTGCAATTCTCCCTGGCATGCTTTCAATCAACTTCTGGACCAAATCCTGACTGATAGCAGTCCATTCTTGCACAATCAATGCTTTCATTTTGTCAGAATTTTTAGGTTTTTGTTTGTCCACCCTCTTGATGATTGACCACAAGTTCTCAATGGGATTAAGATCTGGGGAGTTTCCAGGCCATGGACCCAAAATCTCTATGTTTTGTTCCCTGATCCATTTAGTTATCACCTTTGCTTTATGGCAAGGTGCTCCATCATGCTGGAAAAGGCATTGTTGATCGCCAAACTGCTCTTGGAGGGTTGGGAGAAGTTGCTCTTGGAGGACATTCTGGTACCATTCTTTATTCATGGCTGTGTTTTTAGGCAAGACTGTGAGAGAGCCGATTCCCTTGGCTGAGAAGCAACCCCACACATGAATGGTTTCAGGATGCTTAACAGTTGGCATGAGACAAGACTGGTGGTAGCGCTCACCTTGTCTTCTCCGAATGAGGCGTTTTCCTGAAGTCCCAAACAATCGAAAAGGGGATTCATCAGAGAAAATAACTTTACCCCAGTCCTCAGCAGTCCACTGCCTGTACCTTTTGCAGAATATCAGTCTGTCCATGATGTTTTTTCTGGAGAGAAGTGGCTTCTTTGCTGCCCTCCTTGAGACCAGGCCTTGCTCCAAGAGTCTCTGCCTCACAGTGCGTGCAGATGCACTCCACCTGCCTGCTGCCATTCCTGAGCAAGCTCTGCACTGCTGGTAGCCCGATCCCGCAGCTGAAACACTTTAAGAGACGGTCCTGGCGCTTGCTGGTCTTTCTTGGGCGCCCTGAAGCCTTTTTGGCAACAATGGAACCTCTCTCTTTGAAGTTCTTGATGATGCGATAGATTGTTGACTGAGGTGCAATCTTTCTAGCTGCGATACTCTTCCCTGTTAGGCCATTTTTGTGCATTGCAATGATGACTGCACGTGTTTCTTTAGAGATAACCATGGTTAACAGAAGAGAAACAATGATGCCAAGCACCAGCCTCCTTTTAAAGTGTCCAGTGGTGTCATTCTTACTTAATCATGACAGATTGATCTCCAGCCATGTCCTCATCAACACCCACACCTGTGTTACTGGAGCAATCACTGAAAAGAGGTTAGCTGGTCCTTTTAAGGCAGGGCTGCAATGATGTTGAAATGTGTTTTGGGGGATAAAGTTCATTTTCTAGCCAAATATTGACTTTACAAGTAATTGCTGTTAAGCTGATCACTCTTTATAACATTCTGGAGTATATGCAAATTGCCATTAGAAAAAGTGAAGCAGTAGACTTTGTAAAAATTAATATTTGTGTCATTCTCAAAACTTTTGGCCATGACTGTACATGGTGCCGCCATATATCCATACACAGGGTGCCACAGAGAGTGTATATAGGGCAGCCAAGACACCGCATAAAATACCAGCCATTGAGTTGTCTTCCATGCGTCTCCTCCTTCTTGCTGCCACCGTCGCCTGTGCCCGAGGGAGGAGGATGGATTGCCACCAAACAAGTTTTCAGTCGAGATGGCAGCTCCATGTGGGCAGATGACGGCAATATTCCAGGTAAGAAGCTTTTATAATATATTATATATTTCCCATAAAGGCTATTTCGTGCCACTTCTTGCTGAAATCACAGTGGTATATAGCAGCATACAGAAAACACAGACCAGCACCACGCACTGTCGCCATAATGGCACCATATGGAGAGCATAACACTGCCATATGGTGCATACAGTAAACTACCATACAAAACATAAAAGCACAGTGCAGTGTCTACATTATATGGCCCTTATAGATCACATCATACATCCTTGTAGGGGATACAAAGTAGGCCAATACAGGGAGCACATAGCAGTACAACATAGTGCCTATATAATAGTGCCATACAGAGAGCACATAACAGTATAATATAGTGCCTATATAATAGTGCCATACAGAGCGCATATAACAGTACAATATAGTGCCTATATAATAGTGCCGTACAGAGCGCAAATAACAGTAAAATATAGGGCCTATATAATAGTGCCGTACAGAGCGCATATAACAGTACAATATAGTGCCTATATAATACTGCCATACAGAGCGCATATAACAGTACAATATATAATAGTGCCACACGGAGAGCACATAGCAGTACAATATAGTGCCTATATAATAGTGCCATACAGAGCGCATGTAACAGTACAATATAATGCCTATATAATACTGCCACACAAAGAGCATATAACAGTACAATATAGTGCCTATATAATACTGCCACACAGAGAGCACATACAGTACAATATATAATAGTGCCACACGGAGAGCACATAGCAGTACAATATAGTGCCTATATAATAGTGCCATACAGAGCGCATGTAACAGTAACATATAATGCCTATATAATACTGCCACACAAAGAGCATATAACAGTACAATATAGTGCCTATATAATACTGCCACACAGAGAGCACATACAGTACAATATATAATAGTGCCACATGGAGAGCACATAGCAGTACAATATAGTGCCTATATACTCCGTTTACCGTATCATAAAAACCTAACTCCTTTATTTAAGAAAAGTTCACATGGACAAGGTTTGTGAGGACAGGACAAATGCAGGCATACAGACCAAAGAACAGGACTACGGCCGTTTCGCACTTAACACGATTCTGGACCCGTGGAAGCATGTTAAACGCGAAACGGCCATAGTCCTGTTCTTTGCTCTGCATGCCTGCATTTGTCCTGCCCTCACAAACCTTGTCCATGTGAACTTTTCTTAGGCCGGATTTACACGTCCGTGTTTCCGGTACGTATGTGACAGTTTTTATACGTACCGGAGACACGTACAGACATAGACACATTATAGTCTATGCGCATGTGCATGTTTTCACACGGACTGTGTGTCCGTGTGCCAAACACGTAGACATGTCCGTTTTCTCATGGACACACAGACTGGAAAACGTCCCGCACACGTGCACATGGAGATCTGTTCACACAGTCTTCCGTGTGCACGGACGGCCGCTGGGGAAGTCGCGTCTACTGTAAGCCGCTGTCCCCCTGCAGCTGGTGCTGAAGCCGGCTGTAATTCCCCCTGCTCTGCCTGCGAGCACAGGAGAACAATGAGCGGTGTATTAATATACCGCTCATAATATACCGCTCATAATATACCGCTCAGCGTTCTCCTCTGCTCGCAGGCAGAGCAGGGGGAATTACAGCCGGCTTCAGCACCAGCTGCAGGGGGACAGCGGCTTACAGTAGCCGCTACTTCCCCGGCGGCCGTCCATGTTGTACTGATGCGGCACACGGGTGGCACACGGTTGCCACACATGTGCCGCACATAGTACACACACGGACACTGATATCTCTGGTACCGGTTTTTCCGGTACCGGAACTATCAGGATGTGTGAAACCGGCCTTAAATAAAGGACTTAGGTTTTTGTGATATGGTAAACCAAGTGTGCTGCTTTTTTCCTTTTTTTTTGGATAGCCAGTACAATATAGTGCCTATATAATAGTGCCGTACAGAGCGCATATAACAGTACAATATAGTGCCGTACAGAGCGCATATAACAGTACAAAATAGTGCCTATATAATACTGCCATACAGAGCGCATACAGTACAGACCAAAAGTTTGGACACACCTTCTCATTCAAAGATTTTTCTGTATTTTCATGACTATGAAAATTGTACATTCACACTGAAGGCATCAAAACTATGAATTATCACATGTGGAATTATACATTACACTTTACAAAAAAGTGTGAAACAACTGAAAATATGTCTTATATTCTAGGTTCTTCACCTTTTGCTTTGATTACTGCTTTGCACGCAGGAAAGGTGAACGGATGGACTCTACATGCCTGGTTCCCACCGTGAAGCATGGAGGAGGTGGTGTGATGTGTGGGGGTGCTTTCTGGTGACACTGTTGGGGATTTATTCAGAATTGAAGCGGTGAGGGTCCAGCTCACCCCAAACCATCTCGATTGGGTTCAGGTCTGGTGACTGTGGAGGCCAGGTCATCTGGTAGTAACACTCTCCTTCTTGGTCAAATAGCCCTTACACAGTCTGGAGGTGTTTGGGGTCATTGTCCTGTTGAAAAATAAATGATGTTCCAACTAAACGCAAACCGGATGGAATAGCATGCTGCTGCAAGATGCTGTGGTGCCATGCTGGTTCACTATGCCTTCAATTCTGAATAATCCCCAACAGTGTCACCAGCAAAGCCCCCCACACCATCACACCACCTCCTCCATGCTTCACGGTGGGAACCAGGCATGTAGAGTCACCCATTCCCTTTCTGTGTGTAAGCCCCACACCTCACACACCTCTCCATGCTTCACGGTGAACCAGATGGGTCAACATTCACTTTCTGTTGTAAAGCCCCCCACACCATCACACCACCTCCTCCATGCTTCACGGTGGGAACCAGGCATGTAGAGTCCATCCATTCACCTTTTCTGCCTGCAAAGCATAATCAAAGCAAAAGGTGAAGACCTAGAATATAAGACATATTTTCAGTTGTTTCACACTTTTTTGTAAAGTGTAATGTATAATTCCACATGTGATAATTCATAGTTTTGATTCCTTCAGTGTGAATGTACAATATTCATAGTCATGAAAATACAGAAAAATCATTGGATGAGAAGGTGTGTCCAAACTTTTGGTCTGTACTGTATAACAGTACAATATAGTGCCATAGAGAGAGCAAATAACAGTACAATATATAATAGTGCCACACGGAGAGCACATACAGTACTATGTAGTGCCTATATAATAACACAATACATAATGCCATATTAGTACTATATAGTGCAATACAGAAAACCCTGTGCAGTGCTGACACGGACGAGCCATGTTTATGTCTGTAAAACGCCGTGGAATTAATGGCGCTATATAAGTTAGTAAAATAAATAAATAAAAATAAATACTGAGAGCACCAGCCTGCATAAATAAATTACATAACAATACCGTACACTGCCTACACAATGACACCAGACATAAAGCAAGCAGCAATACTATGCACTGCCTAAATAAGAGTACCACGGTATACATGTTATACTGGTATATGGAGGCAGCATAATGGTGCCATACAGTGCCCACGTGGCAGAACAACAAAACCATCACAATGCCCCGTACTGACCCAATATGTAACAAATGAAGGAGTAGAAGAAACCCCTGAGGACGCCTTGGCTCGGAGAAACCACACACATCCTATAAGCCTGTGCTGCACCATACAGTGCACAATAATAATAGGGCCATACAGTGCATCCAGAAAACGTTCCACTGTCATCCTGCTACTTAGGATGGAGATAGTGATCATTTCTTCTGACACAATGAATGCGGTGACACAATGAATGCGGTGACACAATTATGGAGGTGATTATAAAGAGCTGTCCTTCCATTGTGTGATGTGAGAGCCCCCTATATAAGATATTTTAGGAGGATTTCCCCTTTAATTCACACCCTTCATCTCTGAAATGATTAATATTTGTGTCCTCGTCACTAGGTTCTTCAGAGGGTGAACCGGCCATCAGTGATCAGGAGACGCTGCCTCCTCCGAGCCAAGAAGCCCCAAAGTCGGAGCTAAAGGAGCGCGGGCAATGGGGGAGCAGAGTGGAGTTTATTCTGTCGGTCGTGGGAGGAATTGTGGGTCTGGGAAATATCTGGAGATTCCCTTATTTATGCTACAAAAATGGCGGAGGTGAGAGAGAATGATTCAGTGTGTGGTGAAAAATGCACAAAAAAATATTCCAAAATAAGTCACTGCATCCACATCCAGAGCTGTATTCATAATTCTGCAGACTCCACTTGGAAGCCATCATCATTGTGCCGACATGTTCTGTGAAGACAATGCTCCATCAGGGCCAGCAGTCACTTTTGTGGATTTGGCGCCTGAGAGCTAACAGGGGGCCAGCGATGATTGAGTGCAGCTCTGAAGTAGGGGAATAAAGCGTTTAAAGGAAAAGTCTGTATTTCTTTCTTTTTTTCATTATTTGTCCCTCTCTCTCCGTAGGTGCATTTTTCATCCCGTACCTTATATTTCTATTTACATGCGGCATTCCCATCTTCTTCCTGGAGATTGCACTGGGTCAGTCCACTACTCAGGGGCCAGTCACTGCGTGGATTAAAATATGCCCCTTACTTTCCGGTAAGTCCGGCATCATAGACAGCGCAATGTCGTGACGGGAGGATGATGTCGCCAGTCTGCCCTATATTTAGAGTTAACCTCCTGCTCCAGTTCTTCTTCACACATGTCGCTCTTCCCACTGAACCACTCAGTGCGGATTAGACCTTGGCACAAGTCGCGGTCAGGCTGGTTTTACTGGTGGAGGATTTACTGGGTGTTATCTGCCATCACTTTCGGCTAAAAGAACATTGGGGAGGAAGAAGTGGTGTTTCGCCGGAGAACCTTCTTACAATGCATCCAAAAGAGATCCAACAGATCCTGTGGGTGCACAGCTGTCTTCAGACATGTCCCTTTAAAGAGGTCTTCCCATGTGGGACATTTCTAGCATGTCCACTGTCGTGACTCATCTTAAGAACGGGGTTGGATTGAACAGATAGTGAAGAAGTGGCCGCGCATGCGCAGTTACCACCTTACTGACAACGCTTCATTGTTTAGGTTTGGGTCATTTTTTATGGGATGTCCACCTCTGGGAGAACGGGGCCTCGTGGCACAACCTTGCTAGTGGAGCACGCTCTTAAATGGGACTATCATACAAGTGAATAGCAAGAACTGCTCATTCGCAGCTGACGCTACCCTGTCAACATGCAGGTGGGACCTACATCTACCTTGAGATAGGAGCCACATCGTACAACCCTGACAGTGGTGACGTTACAGTATAAGTATGAAATTGGAAACATCACACAAGTAAATAGAGAGAAAAGCACACGCACAGCTTCTTCTCCACTGACAAAGCCTCATTCTCTAGATGAAGGCCATTTGGGGCTGGGATCCACACCTGTCTCAAGAACGGGGCCTGTCAGGAAATAGCATTGCATGCAGAAGATTGGAAATTTCACGCAGATAAATGGGGAGAAATGCACCTGCATCGCTAACTCTCCACTGACCATACCCCATTCTCTAGATGAGAGTTGTGTTTGTGGAGAGTTTAGTGCTGGGACCCACATCTGTCTCAATATTGGGGACAAACTGCATAGAAATGGCAGCACATGCGAAAAATGGAAACGCTAATGCTGAGAACCTCGCATACACGGCCGCCGCTCCACTGATAAAGTCCCATTTTCTAGAATTAGGTATGTATCAAAAAAACGGGCCCTATTTTATGCCACTGTCAGTGGAGAGTTGCGCCACTTTCTCAAAATAGATGAGGAACTCAGAAATGGCGCTTCCATCTATCAGAGATTTTCCAGATGGTAGTAACCATTTCACATAGCCGAAGTCAAGTATTTTTAAGAGACGTTTGGGACAATAAACACAAGCAGGACAGAACATGAAGAACGACATTATGTGAAAATAGTAAATGCCGGATCCAGAAGCCATTAAAAATCCTGGACACAAATCCCTCATTGGAGAAGTCGATCTTGTGATGATTTTCTTTCTGTTCTTCTTTTGCAGGCATTGGCTATGGCACGATGGTAATGTCATTCCTGGTCAATATCTACTATATCATAATATTGGCATGGTCGTTTTTTTACCTCTTCAACTCATTTGTCTCTCGTCTGCCCTGGGCCAGCTGCAACAACACCTGGAACACAGGTATCTAGAGCCTACGCTGCAGTCAGTGGCCACTTGTACTTTTTGCAGGGATGTATCGCTCTCCATTAGTTTCCTTTAAAGAAAAACCTCAAACAACTTTTGTAGGGCACTACCCTCCATCAAGGGTCCCAGTTCTTCTACCCCTAGACCCAATTATTAGGAATCCTAGGTGTCCCCAGATTCTGATCTTATGGGCACCAACCGTCTTTGTCCAAACCATGATCTCAAGGTCTACGAAGCTTTGTCTCCAAATTACTCCTATATCTCTAGCATATATCATAGATCTAACTGGATCTAGCAATAGGCGCTCTGCTCGCCCCCCCCCCCCCCCCGGTTCCAGTGGAGCAGCTGATCCATACTCTTATTGGGGTCTAACCTCTTCAATTATCTACATCTCCCAGCAGACAAAACAAGTGTAGCCGTCCAACTTCATCCCGCAGCCCCATCGCAGTATGGTGGCATGGACATCTTGCAGCTTCTGAACCTACTTCTCAGGCTCCCTCTGCAACTGACCGCCAAGAAGGCGGCAACATCCTTACCCGTAGAGTATCGTGAACTTATGTTGGAGAATCTGCAAAGAAAATAGTATTAAGTACACATCACACCATGAAAAATAATGTCAATTACGTATGGGTAGAACTAGAGAACTTCCAAGCAGTTTCTAAGATGAAGGGTGTCACGGGGTCCTTCTCCGGTATCACACAATCAACAGAGCAAGAGGAGTGCAAACAATCCCAAGAACCTTTATTATAGGCAAAACTGAAAGGTCCATAAACAAACCACCACACTGAGGAAACAATAGTCCCAAACACGAATACAGCTCAGTAACAGGATAAATGTCCCATGAGATCAGTCCAATAATCCAGACGACAGAGGATAAAGCAAAAGAAACCAATCTTTCTTTCTCTCTGAAGTGCTGTGTACACCATGCTTTCCACACAGGATCTGACTTCAACGTCCTGAGACCCCCTCCTTATCTACAGGGGCAGTCAGACCGGTTTGATGGCTTTCAAGCCTTTCTGACCTGGGAAAGGTGCCTCAGGGATTAAGGCACTACAGGGGGTGACTGGCTGCATTTGGATAGCTGAGGGGTCATGAATGGACAATCAGGAGATGTCAGCAGGGGGTTCATCAAAAGGCATAGACCCATTCAGGCTGCAGATGGCAGGTGAGCTAACTCAATTATCAGCCAAAAGGCTGACAATTGAGACTCTAGACCAGGGGTCTCATACTCAATTTACCCGGGGGCCGCTGGAGGTAGAATCTGGGTGAGGCTGGGCCGCATCAGGTTTTCCACAAGAAAAGCTCTTACAAAACAGGTGGAAATAGGCTATCACGACTAAATGAATTATTCTTAATATTATGTTACAATACCAGGATCTGAGGATTTTCTGTTTCGAGGTCAAGAGCTCTCTGATACGATGTTGCTGCCTGTCTCGCATCCTTCGTCTTTTGACACTGCAGTGTGGTGGACAAGAAAACATTAACTGGTTAACAGCAAGAAGTCATTCCCCCCCAGCGCTCATTCTCCCCCATTGCTTTTTCCCCATCACCCCATCGTTGCTTTTCTCCATCACTCCCATCATTGCTTTTTCCCCAGCATTGCTTTTCCCCATCACTCCCATCATTGCTTTTTCCCCAGCATTGCTTTTCTCCCATCACTCCCATCATTGCTTTCTCCGCATCATTGCTTTTCCTGATCACTCCCATCATTGCTTTTCCCCATCACTCCCATCATTGCTTTTCCCCATCACTCCCATCATTGCTTTTCCCCATCACTCCCATCATTGCTTTTCCCCTCCTTCACTGCTTTTCCCATCATTGTTTTTCCCCATCACTCCCATCATTGCTTTCCCATCATTGTTTTTCCCCATCACTCCCATCATTGCTTTTCCCCATCACTGTTTTTCCACATTGCTTTTCCCTATTACTCCCATCATTGTTTTTCCCCATTGCTTTTCCCCATTACTCTCATCATTGCTTTTCCCCATCACTGTTTTTCCATATTGCTTTTCCCCATTACTCCCACATTGCTTTTCCCCATCACTGTTTTTCCACATTGCTTTTCCCCATTACTCCCACATTGCTTTTCCCCATTACTCCATCATTGCTTCCCATCACTGTTTTTCCACTTGCTTTCCCCATTACTCCCATCATTGCTTTTCCATTCTCCATCATTGCTTTTCCCCATTGCTTTTCCCATTACTCCCATCATTGCTTTTCCCCATTGCTTTTCCCCATTACTCCCACATTGCTTTTCCCCATTACTCCCAAATTGCTTTTCCCCATTACTCCCATCATTGCTTTTCCCCATTGCTTTTCCCCATTACTCCCACATTGCTTTTCCCCATTACTCCCATCATGCTTTCCCATTGCTTTTCCCCATTACTCCCACATTGCTTTTCCCCATTACTCCCATCATTGCTTTTCCCCATTACTCCCATCATTGCTTTTCCCCATTACTCCCATCATTGCTTTTCCCCATTACTCCATTGCTTTTCCATCCCATTACTCCCATCATTGCTTTTCCCCATTACTCCCATCATTGCTTTTCCCCATTGCTTTTCCCCATTACTCCCATCATTGCTTTTCCCCATTGCTTTTCCCCATACTCCCACATTGCTTTTCCCCATCTCTGTTTTTCCATATTGCTTTTCCCCATCACTCTCCTGCACACACACACACACACACACCACCTCTCACCTGTACACACACACGCACAGCACCTCTCACCTGTCCGCAGCATCACCGGTGCCCGCGCTTCGTCGCTCTGACAGAGCAGGCCGCTGAATGATGACGTCATCCAGCGGCGCTGCTCTCTGTGTCAGAGACAGGAAGCGCGGGTGGCAGCAGCAGCAGGAGATGAGGTGATATGCCCGAGACATCTTTCTGTGGTACCGCTCATTAAGCTTATGAATATGGGCGCAACGCCTATGAGAGGAGTGGCATCCATATTCATGACCTTAATGAGCGGTACTACCAGTGACTGGGATTTCACATGCGGTGTTTCTCGCATGTGTGATCCCAGCTGAGGGCCGCAAACTAGTGTCCCGAGGGCCCATGAGGTGAGGGCCGCAAACTAGTGTCCCGAGGGCCGCAGTTGGCCTGCGGGCCGCGAGTTTGAGACCCCTGCTCTAGACAATATGTGAAATACACAGATCAGTAAAATATAAATATACACAAAATGATACCCACAGAACATATCACACCATCACAAAGAGGTGGTCCAACTTTCTTTTCAAAATGCTTCTTCTATAACATACCGTACTTAAAAAAAAAAAAAAAAAAGTAAAGTTCACTGGTTCTAACTCGTCACTTCTGCTCTTCTGGTGGTCTTCATGGTGCTGTGATGGTCTCTGCCAGGCTGTTGTTGTCATCACATCCTATTCTGGCCTGATCTGGAGTGACAGGTGTTAGAGCCAGGGAGTTACTTACCTAAATCCTACGCTACTTGGTGTTTTCTAATCATCTTTATGGGAATATTTTAATAAATTTTCTTCTTCTCAGAAAATTGCATGGAATTCACTCACAAGGGAGAAAATTGGAGCCGCACCATGAACCACACAAGTCCAGAAGTGGAATTTTGGGAGTAAGTCAATCATTTTCGGTACAAACATCCCAGCCCAACTCACCCACCCCGGTGCCCTCCACACTGATTTATCTTCAGTGTGAACAACCCTCCTAGTTACCTGTGTCTCCTCGTAGCTCCTTGGGACGATGTGTTGGCCCAGTGCATTGGTGACACCATTCTTGTCTCCCGACTCCTCCTGGCCCTTCTGCTCATGTTCCTTCTGCAACTGACGGTGAAGATGATGGCAGCGTCCGTCCCGCAGATTCTTACCGTCAAGACTTCATTACTTTCAATGATCTCCATTTATTGATCTCCTCAGGAGACGACTCTGGGTCTCACAGACGGCATTGAGAACCTTGGATCAATTCGATGGGAGCTCGCTCTGTGTCTTCTACTTGGCTGGATCATCTGTTACTTCTGTATCTGGAAAGAAGTCAAAACCACTGGAAAGGTGAGTGCAAAAAGGGTGTAAATGTATCACGCGGGGGATGTGAGAGCCAATGTTAGATTACCTCTCAGCTGAGCTCCAGTACCCAGGAGCGGCCACTACACTGCACCAATGTTCACATCTGGCCGGCCCTGATGATGATGATGGTTGGGGTCTCGGACGTCTCCACTCACCGATCTGATATTGATGATATATATAACTCAAGCTCAGAAAAATCTTTTAAATTATAATCTTGCAATAAATTTTCTATTAAAATCTTGGAATGTTTGATCAGGACAATCAGCCGCTTAACCCTGTGTGCAGCAAACCATGTAAGAGCAAATGTTATAACCTGCAAATGAGATTTTCCAGAAAAAGGGGAAAAATATTGATTTCTTCCATTTTGGCACCTCCTGTTCTGCCGTCTGCAGGTTGTGTATTTTACTTCAACATTTCCTTATGTGATGCTCATCATCCTGCTGATCCGCGGCGTCACACTGCCCGGGGCGTCTAACGGCATCTTGTTCTATCTAAAGCCAGATACTTCCCGACTAAAAGACCCGCAGGTGAGCAATGACCTAAACCAGGGAGGCAAGAGCATCTGCTGCATCGTCAGGAGCTACATATTGTATTTATTATAAGGAATAATAGTATTATAGCAGTTATATTCTTGTATATAGGAGCAGTATTATAGGAGTTATATTCTTGTACATAGGAGCAGTATTATAGTAGTTATATTCTTGTACATAGGAGCAGTATTATAGTAGTTATATTCTTGTACGTAGGGGCAGTATTATAGTAGTAATATTCTTATACATAGGAGCAGTATTATAGTAGTTATATTCTTGTACATGGGGCAGTATTATAGTAGTTATATTCTTGTACATAGGAGGCAGTATTATAGTAGTTATATTCTTGTACATAGGAGCAGTATTATAGTAGTTATATTCTTGTACATAGAGGCAGTATTATAGTAGTTATATTCTTGTACGTAGGGGCAGTATTATAGTAGTAATATTCTTATACATAGGAGCAGTATTATAGTAGTTATATTCTTGTACATGGGGCAGTATTATAGTAGTTATATTCTTGTACATAGGAGCAGTATTATAGTAGTTATATTCTTGTACATAGGGGCAGTATTATAGTAGTTATATTCTTGTACATAGGGGCAGTATTATAGTAGTTATATTCTTGTACATAGAGGCAGTATTATAGTAGTTATATTCTTGTACGTAGGGGCAGTATTATAGTAGTAATATTCTTATACATAGGAGCAGTATTATAGTAGTTATATTCTTGTACATGGGGCAGTATTATAGTAGTTATATTCTTGTACATAGGAGGCAGTATTATAGTAGTTATATTCTTGTACATAGGAGCAGTATTATAGTAGTTATATTCTTGTACATAGAGGCAGTATTATAGTAGTTATATTCTTGTACGTAGGGGCAGTATTATAGTAGTAATATTCTTATACATAGGAGCAGTATTATAGTAGTTATATTCTTGTACATGGGGCAGTATTATAGTAGTTATATTCTTGTACATAGGAGCAGTATTATAGTAGTTATATTCTTGTACATAAGGGCAGTATTATAGTAGTTATATTCTTGTACATAGGGGCAGTATTATAGTAGTTATATTCTTGTACATAGAGGCAGTATTATAGTAGTTATATTCTTGTACATAGGGCGAGTATTATAGTAGTAATATTCTTGTACATAGGGACAGTATTATAGTAGTTATATTCTTGTACATAGGAGCAGTATTATAGTAGTTATATTCTTGTACATAGGGGCAGTATTATAGTAGTTATATTCTTGTGCATAGGGGGCAGTATTATAGTAGTTATATTCTTGTACATAGGAGCAGTATTATAGTAGTTATATTCTTGTATATAGGGGCAGTATTATAGTAGTTATATTCTTGTACATAGGAGCAGTATTATAGTAGTTATATTCTTGTACATAGGGACAGTATTATAGTACTTATATTCTTGTATATAGGGGCAGTATTATAGTAGTTATATTCTTGTGCATAGGGGGCAGTATTATAGTAGTTATATTCTTGTGCATAGGGGGCAGTATTATAGTAGTTATATTCCTGTACATAGGAGCAGTATTATAGTAGTTATATTCTTGTATATAGGGGCAGTATTATAGCAGTTATATTCCTGTACATAGGAGCAGTATTATAGTAGTTATATTCTTGTACATAGGGGGCAGTATTACAGTAGTTATATTCTTGTACATAGGAGCAGTATTATAGTAGTTATATTCTTGTACATAGGGCAGTATTATAGTAGTTATATTCTTGTGCATAGGGGGCAGTATTATAGTAGTTATATTCCTGTACATAGGAGCAGTATTATAGTAGTTATATTCTTGTATATAGGGGCAGTATTATAGCAGTTATATTCCTGTACATAGGAGCAGTATTATAGTAGTTATATTCTTGTATATAGGGGCAGTATTATAGCAGTTATATTCCTGTACATAGGAGCAGTATTATAGTAGTTATTATTCTTGTACATAGGAGCAGTATTATAGTAGTTATATTCTTGTACATAGGGGCAGTATTATAGTAGTTATATTCTTGTACATAGGGAGCAGTATTATAGTAGTTATATTCTTGTACATAGGGAGCAGTATTATAGTAGTTATATTCTTGTACAAAGGAGCAGTATTATAGTAGTTATATTCTTGTATATAGGAGCAGTATTATAGTAGTTATATTCTTGTACATAGGGGCAGTATTATAGTAGTTATATTCTAGTACATAGAGAGCAGTATTATAGTAGTTATATTCTTGTACATAGGGGGCAGTATTACAGTAGTTATATTCTTGTACATAGGGACAGTATTATAGTAGTTATATTCTTGTACATAGGAGCAGTATTATAGTAGTTATATTCTTGTACATAGGAGCAGTATTATAGTAGTTATATTCTTGTACATAGGGGCAGTATTATAGTAGTTATATTCTTGTATATAGGGGCAGTATTATAGTAGTTATATTCTTGTACATAGGGGCAGTATTATAGTAGTAATATTCTTGTACATAGGGACAGTATTATAGTAGTTATATTCTTGTACATAGGAGCAGTATTATAGTAGTTATATTCTTGTACATAGGGGCAGTATTATAGTAGTTATATTCTTGTGCATAGGGGGCAGTATTATAGTAGTTATATTCTTGTACATAGGAGCAGTATTATAGTAGTTATATTCTTGTACATAGGGGCAGTATTATAGTAGTTATATTCTTGTACATAGGGGCAGTATTATTGTAGTAATATTCTTGTACATAGGGACAGTATTATAGTAGTTATATTCTTGTACATAGGAGCAGTATTATAGTAGTTATATTCTTGTACATAGGGGCAGTATTATAGTAGTTATATTCTTGTGCATAGGAGCAGTATTATAGTAGTTATATTCTTGTACATAGGGGCAGTATTACAGTAGTTATATTCTTGTACATAGGAGCAGTATTATAGTAGTTATATTCTTGTACATAGGGGCAGTATTATAGTAGTTTATTCTTGTACATAGGGAGCAGTATTATAGTAGTTATATTCTTGTACATAGGAGCAGTATTATAGTAGTTATATTCTTGTATATAGGAGCAGTATTATAGTAGTTATATTCTTGTACATAGGGCAGTATTATAGTAGTTAATCAGTACATAAGAGCAGTATTATAGTAGTTATATTCTCTGTACATAGGGGCAGTATTACAGTAGTTATATTCTTGTACATAGGGACAGTATTATAGTAGTTTATTCTTGTACATAGGAGCAGTATTATAGTAGTTATATTCTTGTACATAGGAGCAGTATTATAGTAGTTATATTCTTGTACATAGGGCAGTATTATAGTAGTTATATTCTTGTATATAGGGCAGTATTATAGTAGTTATATTCTTGTACATAGGAGCAGTATTATAGTAGTTATATCTTGTACATAGGGGCAGTATTATAGTAGTTATATTCTTGTACATAGGGCAGTATTATAGTAGTAATATTCTTGTACATAGGACAGTATTATAGTAGTTATATTCTTGTACATAGGAGCAGTATTATAGTAGTTATATTCTTGTACATAGGAGCAGTATTATAGTAGTATATTCTTGTACATAGGGACAGTATTATAGTAGTTATATTCTTGTACATAGGAGCAGTATTATAGTAGTATATTCTTGTACATAGGGCAGTATTATAGTAGTTATATTCTTGTCATAGGGCAGTATTATAGTAGTTATATTCTTGTACATAGGAGCAGTATTATAGTAGTTATATTCTTGTAATAGGGGCAGTATTATAGTAGTTATATTCTTGTACATAGGAGCAGTATTATAGTAGTTATATTCTTGTACATAGGGCAGTTTATATAGTATATTCTTGTATAGGCAGTATTTAGTAGTTATATTCTTGTACATAGGGGGCAGTATTATAGTAGTTATATTCTTGTACATAGGGCAGTATTATAGTAGTTATATTCTTGTAATAGGAGCAGTATTATAGTAGTTATATTCTTGTACATAGGGCAGTATTATAGTAGTTATATTCTGTACATAGGAGCAGTATTATAGTAGTTATATTCTTGTACATAGGGGCAGTATTAAGTAGTTATATTCTTGTACATAGGAGCAGTATTATAGTAGTTATATTCTTGTACATAGGGCAGTATTATAGTAGTTATATTCTTGTACATAGGGGCAGTATTATAGTAGTTATATTCTTGTACATAGGGAGCAGTATTATAGTAGTTATATTCTTGTACATAGGGAGCAGTATTATAGTAGTTATATTCTTGTACATAGGAGCAGTATTATAGTTTTCAGTTATAATTATTCTTGTACATAGGAGCAGTATTATAGTAGTTATATTCTTGTACATAGGGGCAGTATTATAGTAGTTATATTCTTGTACATAGGGCAGTTTATAGTAGTTATATTCTTGTACATAGGAGCAGTATTATAGTAGTTATATTCTTGTACATAGGGCAGTATTATAGTAGTTATATTCTTGTACATAGGGCAGTATTATAGTAGTTATATTCTTGTACATAGGGCAGTATTATAGTAGTTATATTCTTGTAATAGGGGCAGTATTATAGTAGTTATATTCTTGTAATAGGGCAGTATTATAGTAGTTATATTCTTGTATATAGGGGCAGTATTATAGTAGTTATATTCTTGTACATAGGGGCAGTATTATAGTAGTTATATTCTTGTACATAGGGCAGTATTATAGTAGTTATATTCTTGTACATAGGGCTTAGTAATTATAGTAGTTATATTCTTGTATATAGGGGCAGTATTATAGTAGTTATATTCTTGTACATAGGGCAGTATTATAGTAGTTATATTCTTGTATATAGGGGCAGTATTATAGTAGTTATATTCTTGTACATAGGGCAGTATTATAGTAGTTATATTCTTGTATATAGGGCAGTATTATAGTAGTTATATTCTTGTACATAGGGGCAGTATTATAGTAGTTATATTCTTGTATATAGGGCAGTATTATAGTAGTTATATTCTTGTACATAGGGGCAGTATTATAGTAGTTATATTCTTGTACATAGGGGCAGTATTATAGTAGTTATATTCTTGTACATAGGAGCAGTATTATAGTAGTTATATTCTTGTACATAGGGGCAGTATTATAGTAGTTATATTCTTGTACATAGGGGCAGTATTATAGTAGTTATATTCTTGTACATAGGGGCAGTATTATAGTAGTTATATTCTTGTACATAGGGCAGTATTATAGTAGTTATATTCTTGTACATAGGGGCAGTATTATAGTAGTTATATTCTTGTACATAGGAGCAGTATTATAGTAGTTATATTCTTGTACATAGGAGCAGTATTATAGTAGTTATATTCTTGTACATAGGGCAGTATTATAGTAGTTATATTCTTGTACATAGGGCAGTATTATAGTAGTTATATTCTTGTACATAGGGAGCAGTATTATAGTAGTTATATTCTTGTTATAGAGCAGTATTAATAGTAGTTTATATTCTTGTACATAGGGCAGTATTATAGTAGTTATATTCCTTGTACATAGGGCAGTATATAGTAGTTATATCTTGTACATAGGAGCAGTATAAGTAGTTTATATTCTTGTATCATAGGGGCAGTATTATAGTAGTTATATTCTTGTACATAGGGCAGTATTATAGTAGTTATATTCTTGTACATAGGGGCAGTATTATAGTAGTTATATTCTTGTACATAGGGAGCAGTATTATAGTAGTTATATTCTTGTACATAGGGCAGTATTATAGTAGTTATATTCTTGTACATAGGAGCAGTATTATAGTAGTTATATTCTTGTAATAGGGGCAGTATTATAGTAGTTATATTCTTGTACATAGGGAGCAGTATTATAGTAGTTATATTCTGTATATAGGAGCAGTATTATAGTAGTTATATTCTTGTACATAGGGCAGTATTATAGTAGTATATATTCTTGTACATAGGGGCAGTATAAGTAGTTATATTCTTGTACATAGGAGCAGTATTATAGTAGTTATATTCTTTTACATAGGGGCAGTATTATAGTAGTTATATTCTTGTACATAGGGAGCAGTATTATAGTAGTTTTTATTCTTGTACATAGGAGCAGTATTATAGTAGTTATATTCTTGTATATAGGGCAGTATTATAGTAGTTATATTCTTGTACTAGGGGCAGTATTAAGTAGTTATACTTGTACATAGCTTTATAATTATATTCTTGTACATAGCAGTATTAATAGTAGTTATATTCTTGTATATAGGGGGCAGTATTATAGTAGTTATATTCTTGTACATAGGGCAGTATTATAGTAGTTATATTCTTGTACATAGGGGCAGTATTATAGTAGTTATATTCTTGTACATAGGAGCAGTATTATAGTAGTTATATTCTTGTACATAGGGGCAGTATTATAGTAGTTATATTCTTGTATATAGGGGCAGTATTATAGTAGTTATATTCTTGTACATGGGGGCAGTATTATAGTAGTTATATTCTTGTACATAGGAGCAGTATATAGTAGTTATATTCTGTATATAGGGGCAGTATTATAGTAGTTATATTCTTGTACATAGGGGCAGTATTATAGTAGTTATATTCTTGTACATAGGAGTATTATAGTAGTTATATTCTTGTAATAGGAGCAGTATATAGTAGTTATATTCTTGTATATAGGAGGCAGTATTATAGTAGTTATATTCTTGTACATAGGAGCAGTATTATAGTAGTTATATTCTTGTACATAGGAGTATTATAGTAGTTATATTCTTGTATATAGGGGCAGTATTATAGTAGTTATATTCTAGTACATACGGAGCAGTATGATAGTAATGATATTCTTGTACATGGGGGTAGTTGTATTATTTGATATAAGTAATAGTATTCCTCTACTTTCGATTATTGTTCAGTTTGTTTCTTATTTGGGTCACATATAAATACAGTTTTGCACATATGCCTTTGTATACATTTTAGAACTAATGTGTTTTCCGCCTTAGGTCTGGATAGACGCTGGGACGCAGATCTTTTACTCCTTAGCTATCACTATGGGGTTCACTATTGGTATTGGTAGTTATAACTCCTATAATTATAACTGCTTAGGTAAGTGTACGGTGGTGATACAACTACACAGTCAATGGTTTGGGGGCCGTGGGGGGAGGGGACCTAAAACTTCATGTAACCTTGTAACCTCACAGCTGAATGTCATGAAAGCTAATAGAATTTCACAATAAAATAATAGTTAAAGTAAATAATTATTTTTATTTTTTGTGCTCTTATTATTGCAGGGATTGCATCATTTTGTGCTTCTTTGACAGTCTGACCAGCTTCTTGGGAGGTTTTGCTATTTTCTCTGTTTTGGGCTTCATGGCGCAGGAGCAGGGGGTCCCAATATCTGAAGTTGCTGAGTCTGGTAAGAAAGAATTCAACCTTTGTAGGAATCAATAAGAAACACAACGCCCTACCTGCTATACAGCAGACTACTTCTTTATGGCGCGCAGCCTTTTTTTGGCACTTTATGGTGCAGAATGAACCAGAAGACTTCACTTCTTTCACAACATCACCAATAATAATTCTATATAGAATATTAATGTGAATGTGCTGCAGTTTGTTTAAAAGAAGACAGCAGAATTATGAATGCAGCTCTGGATGTGACTAGTGTTCAAGAGGTGATGAATGCATGACAAATTCTTTTTCTATATGTTGCATATGACATGCCCTGTGGATGGCGGTCGGTGTGTACATGTGGGGTAATTATATGACTTGTTACAGGACCTGGTCTGGCTTTTATCGTGTATCCCAAGGCCGTGACGATGATGCCGGTGTCCCAGCTCTGGTCCATTCTCTTCTTTATCATGGTGATTCTCCTTGGGCTGGACAGTCAGGTACCTAATATACAAAAAGGGCTCCAGATATAAAAACATGACTCAGATTAAACCTTTACAGGCAGCTGATACATCCTTTTGGAGATTACCTCCTTTAGAAGCAGCTATGTCCTCCTTTTGGAGTTTATCTCCTTTTGAAGCAGCTATGTCCTCCTTTTTCAAACTAACCTTATAGAAGTTGTATTTTCCTCTTTTATGTAATGTTAATTATGCAAAGTAACATTTTCTTACTTGGTTGATATAATAGATTCAGTTGCAGTTAAAGGTCAGCATCCTGATTGGAGGTTTACTTATGACGAATTTATGAGAAAAAATAGGTAAATCAATTCTCCCATTGCATTCTATGGACCAGTGAGTCGACAAAATGGCAATATACATCCCATGCAATCAAACTTTCATGGCTTTTCCTAAGGACTAGGAAACAATTTAGCATTTGTGGGAAGTTGTTGGATTTTTTCTGTTTTAGATAAGTTTATACTGATATTTTTCTCTTTTTACAGTTCATTTACGTCGAGGCTCTCTGCTTGTCCATCATTGATCGTTATCCCACAGTTCTGCGTAAGGGGTACAGAAGGGAGATACTTATCTTAATTATATCTGTAGTCTGTTTCCTGTTCGGTTTGTCTATTGTTACTCAGGTGATTCACATATCATAGCCGGCGTACATACTTATTCCCTTTTCTTGAGTCATTTCATGTTTACGTGTATCCTCTCATGCTGCACCAATTCTCTTGAAAGTTTAAATTTTTAGGTTTCCTCTCATGCTGCACATATTCCCTGGGAATCCTATACTCTCAGGTTTCTTTTCATGCTGCACCTATTCTCTGGAAAGCCTAAAATTTCACGTTTCCTCTCATGCTGCACCCATTCTCTGGAAAGCCTAAAATATAAGGCTTTCTCTCATGCTGCACCGATTCTCTGGAAAACCTAGATTCCCAGGTTTCCTCTCATGCTGCACCTATTCTCTGCAAAGCCTAGATTCTCATGTTTCATCTAATGCTGCACTGATTCTCTGGAAAGTTTATGTGCTCAGTTTTCATCTCAACCTGGAAAGTGTATATTCTAAGATTTTCTCTTACACTGCACCTATTTTCTTGAAAACCTAGATTCTCAGGTTTCTTCTCACGCTGCACCTATTCTCTGGATAATTTATATGCTTCTTTTATTGCTGCACATATTCATTGGAAAGTTTATACTCTCAGTGTTTCTCTTGTGCTGCAAGAATTCTCTGGAAACTACATTTTCAGCTTTCTTCTAATGCTGCACCGAGTTTTTAGAGCTGTTCATACTTGCATGGTTTGTGTAGTTTTTGCAACTCTCAATATGTCCAGGTCCAAATATGCACAATATGTGTCTGCAATGGATTCGTAGAAAGAGGGCTCAATTTATATTGACTTCTTTATTATTGTCTGTGAATCGTGTGACCTCATTCTTTCAACATTTGCTTGGTTTATCTAAAGGAACATCGGCTCCATTCATCATTCTTTTTTGAGTGAATGTTTTCATTTTAATATAGGAAAGATGTGTATCTTCGTACCGTGTTAGCCAGTAGATAGAAAAATATTTAGACTTGAGAGTCCTCAGTGGTTGATACCTTTTAATGGCTAACTGAAAAGATGGTAACAAATTGCAAGCTTTCGAGACTACTCAGGTCTCTTCATCAGGCGAAGACTAATACAAAATCTGAAGAATCACATATTTATACACAAGAGGCCACAGGAATAATGCAATAGGTAAGACAAGTGACGTGAAGCAGAACTGTCATTATGGCAGAGGGATGAACATAAATATTGGAACAGTTCATAGATAAGGAGTGTGAAAGTTTTATTACCCTCTGATTGGAGTCTGCTATTGTGTTTTGATGCCCCTAGAAGGTCAGAGAAGCAGATTCCTTAATTGATGTACACAGACATGAATCCGTGTGATATATTCATTCCAGCACTAAGAGTGTCAAAGGTCATCATAAGTTTATATTCCCAAACCTTTCTATCTTTCTCAGATTTGAAGTTAGATTTTAATACAAGTAATTCCATATCCATCATGCTATGACCGGGCATACAAAAGTGTTTTGCCACAGGTAAATCCATTCTTTTTTCTCTTATTGTGTGGCGATGAGAATTCATCCTTGTTCTCAGTTTTTGCCCGGTCTCCCCACATACAGACCCCCAGTTGGACATTTCGTACAAATAATTAGGTACACCATATTAGATGTGATGCAGCTGAAAGTACCTGGGATCTTGTAGTCCTGATGGGAGTTGGGGATCTTTATCTTGTCCGTGGTCATTATAGATGCACAGGTTTTGCATTTCTTCTGGTTTCAAGGAAAGGTTCCTGCAGCTGTTGGGGAGGACAGGGAGCTTCTGACAATGATGCTTCTTAGATTTGGGGGCTGCCTAAAACATAGTAGTGGGGGGTCTGGAAATATGGATTGTAATCGGGCATCTTTTTGTAGTAAAGGTTGTAGTTTCCGTGCAGCTCCCCTTAGCATCTCCAGATTTGGATTGTAGGTGACCACTAGAGGCACCCGGTTATTTTCTTCTTTAGCTTTGTAATGTAGCAGGTGATTCCTTGATATTCTGGTGGCTCTTGTAATTTGGTTTTCAATTGTTCTAGGATGGTAGCCCTGGTTCAAAAAGGTCTTTCTGAGGCGAATAAGGTGTTCATCTCTATCCATAGGGTTGGAACATATACGATTGTATCTGATGGCTTGGCTGTAGACAATAGAGTTTTTTATGTGTTTTGGATGGAAACTGTCCCATTTAAGGTATGTTGGATGGTCGATTGGCTTCTGATACAGGGATGTCTCTATTTCATTGTTCTTTAGCTTAATGGTGGTGTCTAAAAAGTTAATTTCAGTGCTGGAGTAGTTAAGTGTTAAGTTGATGGTGGGATGAAATTGATTAAACTGTTCGTGGAACGTCTTTAGCTGTTGTTCAGACTCCGTCCAGATGATTAAAATGTCATCAATGTAGCGGTAGTAGACCCGAGGCCTGATGGGACATGAGGACAAAAATTCGCTTTCAAGCTTGGCCATGAAAAGATTTGCATACTGTGGAGCCATTTTACTTCCCATAGCTGTGCCAGTCTCCTGAAGATAGAACTTGTTGTCAAATTCAAAGTAATTGTGGGTGAGGATGAATTTTGTGAGTTTCACCACAGAATCCATATTTCCAGACCCCCCACTACTATATTTTAGGCAGCCCCCAAATCTAAGAAGCATCTTTGTCAGAAGCTCCCTGTCCTCCCCAACAGCTGCAGGAACCTTTCCTTGCAACCAGAAGAAATGCAAAACCTGTGCATCTATAATGACCACGGACAAGATAAAGATCCCCAACTCCCATCAGGACTACAAGATCCCAGGTACTTTCAGCAGCAGAATGGAAGGAAAGGAGACACACTAGTAATGACTAGTGGGTAGGCGGAGCCAAGATAGGATTGACACCTCAGATTAAAAAGAGTGTTGACCGGCCCCTCCATCTCGGGCTCCTCCTACTCCTGCTTCTTCAGTCTAAAATTTGAGGTCCAGAGGATAGGTCGCTGCTGGAAGCAGCTCCTCAGAAAACTTTATTATTTTTATCGGACAAGAGACTTGGATCACCAGAAGTGGTCTAGAGGTCTCAGGGGTCTCAGCGCTGCTGGACCCCACCTCTCCCTTGGCGATCTGTAATACCCTGTATGGTGGTCCCTGCAGTTTCACGCCGGCCATGGGGGATGAGGATTGCTTCCCTGGCGGGGACGCAAACCGCACATCGGGGGTCACTGCGTTCCCCGCCCGGGGGGGGGAAGCGATGGGCACAGCACCACAAACCCCTGGGGGTCCCTGTGGCGCTCGGCTGGTGAGTACGGCATTTTTATGTGAATGTGTGCGTGCTCTCAGCGGCTGCTGCGGCAGCCGCTGGTACATACATGTATTAGATGACATGTTTGGTGACTGTATTTTATGTCCGCAGGCAGATACCTGCAGGACAGAGGAGAGCAGAGAGCGAGGAGTTCGCGCTCTTTTTTGAAGCCGGAGGGGGGCGTGGCTTCACGCTTCCCGCTCTTTTTGTGACAGGAATCGCTCTGAGGAGACTGCAGCTTCACTGTCCTTCTCTTCCGGCTTCTCTCAGCGCGGTGGCCATTACAGAGGCTCCGGGCTCCTCATGCTCCGCTCCTCCTGTTTAAGGTATACTTTCACCGAGGCCAGCTGGGTGAGTGAATATCATCACCCCACAGCGCAGAACCTATCTGTGTTCCAAGTGACAGATAGCGTTTATCTGCAGCCGCGTTCTCTTCTAGAGACCTGGGACTCGCACACTCCTTTTATTTTATATAGGGAGTTGTGGGGAGTTGGCGGCATTAACCCCTATGAAGGGTTAACCCTTTCAGCAATAACCGCCGCAGGTTCTACCCGGTAGGGATCAGAACGCAGGAGGTTATTTATATATGAGAGATAGCTGGGGTAACTCTCTTCTTTAAGAGCTTTAACCCTTCAGCGTACTTGCTCAGTCTGCTTAGTAACCACACTGTTTCCAGTTACTAACAGGGTTTTGACCTGCCATTTACTGCTGACATGTCGGTTCAGGGTCCGGAAGGTGCGGACCATCTGCCAGATCCGCTACAGGATCAGTCGCAAGTATCTGATACGCAGACTTCGACGGCATCAAGCGCTGCGATTTACAGCGATACCAAATTAGATGCCATCGCTCAGTCAATTAATGGCTTGTCTGACCTTTTAGGTCAGTGGGTGTCAGCTAGATCCTCTCATGACAGGAAGCGGCGCAGGCCGGTGCCATCTTTTCCGCGTAGCGAATCAGAGGTATCTGATATGGAATGCGGACAGGGTTCTCCTTTAAACTCAGAAGGGGAGTTATCCGATTCGGATAAGGAGGATCGGCAGGGACATTCTTTCTCTCTTGTGAGCCGAACAGAGGCTTTAATTGAAGCTATGAGAGAGGCGTTACAGTTACCGGAGGAGGTAACTACACGGCCTGGTAAGTCGGGCCGCATGTACCAGGAGTACCATAAGTCGCGGTCAACATTACCGGCTCTGGAAGAGCTTAATACGGTAGTGGAGAAGGAACGTCTGTGTCCAGATAAACGTTTTCAAGGGACACGGTTCTTTGAAGCATTATATCCGTGTTCAACGGAATTGACGGATAATTGGATTCCTTCTCCTGAAGTGGATGTTCCTTTATCCCAGCTTAGTAAATCCTCATTGCTTCCGGTTAAAGGGAAAGCGAGTCTGCAAGAGCCGCTGGACAGAAAAACGGAGATGGCGGCGAAATCCATCTATGAAGCTGCAGGTCATGGATTCAGAGCAGTACTAGGATCCATGTGTGCTTCTAAGGCTTCCCTGTGCTGGTTGGTCCGTTTACGGAAGGCGTTGCAAAATAGATCTCCATTATCCGAGATAGATAGACTTCTCGATTTATTGGAGACTGCAGCCCGATATAGCTGTGATGCAGGTCTGGATACTGCGTCATTATTATCCAGGACGCAATCCTCAGCGGTCACAGTCAGAAGAGCACTGTGGCTTAGACAGTGGACCGGGGACGCGGTTTCCAAACAGGGTTTACTGTCTTTAGCCTACAAGGGTGGTCAGCTATTTGGATCTGATCTCACAGAGCTGATTGCCAAGGCAAAGGCTAAAGAAGCAGCTTTACCACAACGAAGGGCTATGGCTTCTACGTCTGGCAGACCTAGTGCCGGTAATGGTCGGCGGTATTTTCGGTCTAGGGGACGATCCGGTCAGTCTTCTTGGGGATCGGGTCGTCCCTTTTTTTCGGGAAAGAAGTCTTCTCAGAAATCCCGCACCCCTTGGAAACAAAGTTTCCGTCAAGACAAGCAGGAAACTGACAAGAAGCCCGCCAAGGCAGACTGACGCCAGGTCCTCACTCGAGGGCTCTCAAGTGGGGGGTCGCCTGCTCCAATTCAAGGCGAATTGGATTTCCCGCGTTCCGGATTCCTGGGTAACGCGGGTCGTGTCGGCAGGCTATTTCATAGAGTTTTCTTCTTGACCCCCGGACAGTTTTTGCCAGTCTCGCATTCCGTCAGAGCCCGGGCTATTTGCCGCTCTGCTGCGAGAGGTGGAATTCCTTCTGCAGAAGGGTGTAGTAATACCAGTTCCAACAGAGGCCCGGGGAAAATTTTTTTATTCAAATCTCTTTGTGGTCCCAAAAAAAGACAAATTTTGTCCTATTCTGGATCTCAAAAGATTGAATCAGCATGTCCACACCCAAAAATTCCGCATGGAGTCACTTCGCTCCGTTGTGGCAACCCTGTCGCAGAACGACTTTCTGGTGTCAATCGACATTCGCGACGCTTATTTGCATGTTCCCATCGGAAGGGCTCACCAGCGCTTCCTTCGTTTTGCCATAGGTCAGGACCATTACCAATTTGTGGCCCTGCCATTCGGCTTGGCTTCAGCGCCCAGAGTTTTTACAAAAATCCTAGCGCCTCTCATGGCAATTCTTCAAAGACAGGGAGTCACGATTATTCCCTATCTGGACGACCTTTTGATTGTGGCGTCCTCAAAGGAGGAGGCGGTGACGGCTCGCAATCTATCCCTTCAGCTCCTGGAGGACTTCGGGTGGCTGGTCAATTGGGAGAAGTCGTCTCTGGAACCGTCGCAGTCAATCCTGTTTTTGGGGATGCATTTCGACACGGTACGGGCAGTGGTGTCCCTACCTCCAGACAAGCGGGCATGTCTCCTTCAACATGTACAGACTATGAAGTCTTCGACAGCAATGTCCCTTCGGAAGTGTATGCGCCTTTTAGGTCTGATGGTGGCTTCCATGGAAGCACTTCCGTTTGCCCAGTTTCATTCCAGAGCCCTCCAAAGGCTCATTCTGAGTCATTGGGATCGATCGCAGATTGCACTGGATCGCAGTATCCTCATCTCTCGCAGGGTGCGAGAGTCCCTAAGTTGGTGGTCACGTCCAGGAACGTTATCACTGGGGAAGTCTTTCCTTCCTCCGAGGTGGTCGGTCATAACCACCGATGCCAGCCTGACGGGCTGGGGGGGGTGTCTGGAACGATCTCTGGGTTCAGGGAGTATGGTCATCGGAAGAGTCTGTTCTACCGATCAACATCTTGGAATTGAGGGCAATTTTCCTTTGCCTCCAACACTGGACGGTCCCTTTGAGCGGTCTACCAGTCCGAGTGCAGACAGACAACGCAACGGCGGTCGCGTATATCAACCACCAAGGCGGGACGAGGAGTTCCAGGCTCATGGTGGAAGTGTCTCGGATCCTGAATTGGGCCGAGGACAGAGTACCAGCCATCTCTGCGATTCACATTCCAGGAGTTCAGAATACCACGGCGGACTTCCTCAGTCGAGAGAAGATGGATCCCGGAGAATGGAGTCTTCATCCGGAGATCTTTGCACTGCTGTGCTCCCTTTGGGGAGTTCCCCAAGTGGATTTGATGACATCCAGGTCCAATGCCAAGTTGCCGACCTTCATGTCCAGGTACAAGGACCCGAAGGCTGTGGCGGTGGATGCTCTGGTGGCCCCGTGGGACCGATTCGAGCTAATCTATGTGTTTCCACCGATATCTTTACTTCCTCTGGTGCTGCGTCGGATCAGACTGGAGAGAATCCCGGCTATGTTGATAGCCCCAGATTGGCCAAGGAGGACGTGGTTCTCGGCACTGGTGTCGCTTTTGGCAGCACCGCCATTTCCACTTCCTCTTCGCCCGGACCTGTTAACCCAGGGTCCTGTCCGTCATCCGGACCTGAGGTCTCTGCGTTTGACGGCGTGGCTCTTGAGACCGAAATACTGACCCGTAGAGGTTTTTCAGCCGAAGTCATTGCCACTATGCGAGCTGCCAGAGGTCCAGCTACTACTAGAATTTACCACAAGACCTGGGAAGCCTTCTTCTCGTGGTGTTTGGGTTCTTCAAGGAACCCGAGGATTTTTTCCATTCCCAATCTGTTGGCTTTTCTACAGTACGGGCTGGACAAGGGTTTGGCAGTTAGCACCCTGAGGGGTCAGGTTTCTGCCCTGTCCCTGTTGTTCCGGAAAGTTATCGCCTCGCGTAGGGACGTGCGCTCCTTTTTTCGCGGGGTAACCCGTCAGTTTCCGCCGCGGAAGGCACCTGTGTCTCCTTGGCGGCTCAACCTTGTCCTGGAGGCTCTTCAGCATGGGCCTTTTGAGCCAATGGATTCTGCTAACCTTTCTTTGCTTTCTTGGAAGGTTGCCTTCCTAGTCGCAGTCACTTCTTTGAGAAGGGTTTCTGAGTTGGCGGCTCTTTCTTGCTCGCCTCCTTTCCTGGAATTTTACCCGGATCGAGTAGTGCTTCGCACACGGGGCGACTTTCTACCTAAGGTAGTGTCGCAATTCCATGTTAACCAGGATATTGTTTTGCCTTCACTTTGCCCGGGCCCGAGGAATGCAAAGGAACGGGTTTTGCACACATTGTATTTAGTGCGGGCCTTGAAGTTCTATTTGTCTGTTACTCAAGGTTTTAGGAAGTCAGACTCCTTGTTTGTGATTCCAGCAGGTCGTCGACGTGGTCAACGAGCTTCCAAGGACTCTATAGCTCGTTGGATTCGGTCAGCCATTTTGGGGGCTTACCGACTTAAAGGCGAACCTTGCCGATTAAGATTCATGCTCATTCCACGAGGGCTGTGGCCTCATCGTGGGCCTTTCATCAAGGGGCTTCGGCAGCTCAGCTCTGCCGAGCGGCGACTTGGCGCTCCGTCCACACGTTTACAAAGTTTTATAAGGTGGACGTCAGTGCTTCCGCTGATGCGGCCTTAGGACGCAGGGTCCTACAGACGACTGTAGTGTAAAGTTCTAGTTAACTTGTATTTGGCGCCTGTTGCGCATTTACCAAGGTTGTTGGGATTCTGCCTGTTTTTTCTTGGTTATATTCCCACCCTTAATTTTTGGACTGCTTTGGGACGTCCCACTAGTCATTACTAGTGTGTCTCCTTTCCTTCCATTCTGCTGCTGAAAGACGGATTTTGGTAAGAACTTACCTGTAAAATCCTTTTCAGCGAAGGAAGGAAAGGAGACACAGCACCCGCCCATGGCAGAAGTGTGTTGATGTGTTTTCAGATGCGGCGTGACCCTCTTCTGATAGCGATTATCTGGACTGAGGTTGACGCGCTACGGCTCCTTTCCAGCATTGCCAGCTCATCGCGGTGGTCAGGTCCAGTGAGTAGTACCTGGAACTGTGTGGTTTTTTGCCTACATGCATGCATAACCTGTATTCTTGCTTTTTCTCTGAAGTCCTTCAGAAGGGGTTATGTTGCTCCGCTGGTGATATTTGCTCTTCCCTAAGCTTTTGTACGACTGAAGAAGCAGGAGTAGGAGGAGCCCGAGATGGAGGGGCCGGTCAACACTCTTTTTAATCTGAGGTGTCAATCCTATCTGGGCTCCGCCTACCCACTAGTCATTACTAGTGTGTCTCCTTTCCTTCCTTCGCTGAAAAGGATTTTACAGGTAAATTCTTACCAAAATCCGTCTTTTATGTCTCAGTGTCAGCATGGGGTCCTTCGGGGTCTCCTGCCATAGTGTTTCATTTCATTCTTATCTGGACGGATAGTTTGTGCTGGCACTGATGCCACTTGAGTCTGCAGGACGGCTGGAATGACTTTGGACCTTGATTGGGGCTTATCCACCATACGGACTATCCTGCGTTACATACAACCTTTCATCAATTTTTCTTTGCCGTCTATGTCCAGGGAGATTAGCTACAGAGCCAGGGTTGTAATCGTCTTAATTATGTTGCGCATCGTGAACAAATGATCATCGATATCTCTGGAGATGGACTTAAGAGCTAGAATTATTGAGAAACATCCAACAATCTCAATGTTACAAGTCCTCAGACAGTTCTCTTCTCCTCTTTCTGTTCTCATGCTTAGTGTGGCACACAATGCAAAGACTGAGGCAATTTCTGACTTTTTATCTGGTTTCAGGTGTGATATTCATATTGTCCACACCTGTTACTTGCCACAGGTGAGTGTGAACAAGCATCACTTGCTTGAAACCAAGTTGTTTTCCAGTGACGAGAGGTGAGTATGTCATTTTTTTTTTGCAGCAGCAATATGAGGCCTATACTATGGGGCATAATTGTGCAGCATATGGGGCATAATATGGAGCATATGGGGCATAATATGGAGCATATGGGGGCATAATATGGAGCATATGGGGCATAATATGGAGCATATGGGGGCATAATATGGAGCATATGGGGGCATAATCTGGAGCATATGGGGCATAAGCTGTGGAACATATGGGGGCATAATCTGGAGCATATGGGGCATAATCTGGAGCATATGGGGGCATAATATGGAGCATATGGGGGCATAATATGGAGCATATGGGGCATAATATGGAGCATATGGGGGCATAAACTGTGGAACATATGGGGGCATAATCTGGAGCATATGGGGCATAATCTGGAACATATGGGGGCATAATCTGGAGCATATGGGGGCATAATCTGTGGAACATATGGGGCATAATCTGGAGCATATGGGGGCATAATCTGTGGAACATATGGGGCATAATCTGGAGCATATGGGGGCATAATCTGTGGAGCATCATATGGGGGCATAATTATTTTTCACCCTAGGCTTATACGCGAGTCAATAAGTTTTCCCAGTTTTTTGTGGCAAAATTAGGGGGGTCGGCTTATACACGGGTCGGCTTATACATGAGTATATACGGTATATAATCAATTTTTTAAAAAAAAGAAAAACCAAATACTAGTCAAAAATCCAAACAACTAATATCAATATATTGACTCCGATACAACAATAGGAATAAGAGAACTTGAGTCACTTATATATTTAAAAATACAGTATTTATTAATACAAAAATATATTAAATAAATATACAATACAATATATAAACTTTTAACATGTATGGATAAAAAGTATGATCCTCAGAAGTGACAATAAAGTGGCCGCAAAACTAGGACCAGAGCGATATAGCATAAAAACTTAGTATCCTACAGTATTGTATATTTATTTAACATATTTTTGTATTAATAAATAATGTATTTTTAAATATATAAGTGACTCAAGTTCTCCTATTTCTAATATTTTTTAAAACAAATTTAAATGTCCCACTTTGTTAGTTTTTTTATTTTTGAATTTTTACTTTAATCACTGGGGGCTGCTATTTTCATTTGGGGGGGTGTAAATGTATGAGCACGACACTTACACACCTCACATACGGCAGCCCCTGGGCATGCGAGACTGTGGTCGGATGGCGACTGCATCTCTGGTATTGAGGCTGGTCCTCTTGCTGCGACATGGGCAGGACTCCTGGGCTTTCCAGGTCACAGCTGTGGGAGATCTCAGCCATCTTTATGGAGTCTGCAATGTATGCTGCGAACTCCATTTTCCCCCTGTCAGTGCATGTGATAACAGGAACCTGCAGGGGGAGGAGGTGGCGGGAAGTGAAGGTCTGAGTTGTGGTGAGTATCTGCGGCGGCGGAGTGTGGTGATTGTAGTCTGTCAGCTGCGCTCACCGCTCACCTCCGACCTGTTCAAAGCACACAGAAGACCAAGCATTGCATGGGAGCTCGGGGAAAGTGAGAAGAAGCGTTTATTGTTTTTTTCCTTTTAATTGAATATATGGGGCCATATACCAGGATGGGGGCCATATATATAGGATGCGGGACATATACCAGGATGGGGGCCATATATATAGGATGCGGGACATATACCAGGATGAGGGACATACACCAGGAAGAGGGCCATATCCCAGGATGGGGCTATATATCAGGATGGGGGTCATATCAGCCATAACCTCCTTCTTCACCTCTCGTTTCTTAAAACTCAATGTAGACAAAACCGAACTCATCATCTTTCCTCCACTTCACGTATCTTCCCTACCCGATCTATCTATTATGGTAAATGGCATCACGATCTCTCCCGCACCTGAAATCCGCTGCCTCGGAGTAACTCTCGACTCTGCCCTGTCCTTCAAACCACATCCAAACTCTTGCCACCTCCTGTCGCCTCCAACTTAAAAACATTTCCAGAATCCGTCCCTTCCTCAGCCCTCAATCTACTAAAACTCGTGTGCATGCCCTCATCTCCCGCCTTGATTACTGCAACACCCTCCTCTGTGGCCTCCCCATCCACTCTCTTGCACCACTCCAATCTGTCCTCAATTCTGCTGCCCGACTAATCCACCTCTCCCCTCGCTACTCCCCTGCTTCTCCCCTCTGCAAATCCCTCCACTGGCTCCCAATTCCCCAACGAATCCAGTTCAAACTACTAACACTGACCCACAAAGCCGTCCACAACATGTCTCCTCCCTATATCTCTGAACTAATCTCCCAATATCTTCCTTCACGTAATCTTCGATCCTCCCAAGACCTCCTACTATCCTCCACACTTATTCGTTCCCACACAACCGCCTCCAAGATTTCTCCCAAATATCCCCCATCCTCTGGAATTCCACGCCTCAACATGTACGATTATCCACCACCCTTGGATCCTTCAGACGGAACCTGAAAACCCATCTCTTCAGGAAAGCCTACAGCCTGCAATAACCATTCCGCCTCGCCGCCACCACCCGAGCTGCCGCCACCACCAGAGCTGCCACATCGCCGCCACCACCAGAGCTGCCGCACCCCCGACCTTCTGTTTCTTCCCCATTATCCCGTAGAATGTAAGTCCGCAAGGACAGGGTCCTCTCCCCTCTGTACCAGTCTGTCATTGTAAATTTGTTTACTGTAAACGATATCTATAACTTTGTATGTAACCCCTTCTCATGTACAGCACCATGGAATTAATGGCGCTATATAAATAAATAATAATAATAATACACCAGGATGGGGCTATATATCAGGATGGGGCCATATACCAGGAATGGGAACATATATCAGGTTGGGGCCATATACCAGGATGAGGGCCATGTGAAGAATATTGGAGATATAATTTAATGTCAATCACTTGAATCCTATTTGGCATGGGATTATAAAGGCCCCCTTCAGTTGTGCAGCTGTAACAGGACACATTGCTCCACAGGTGGTCAAGCCTTGAAAGGCTGTGACAGATCTCACACCCTGAGCCAGTTAAGCTCAGGACAAAAGCCTTGCTTGCAATATGGAATCCATGTAGTGTATTTGCTTTATTGAGTCAGCTATGATTTCATAAGGAGAATATGGACTTATCGTACGTCCTGGTCACACATTGGTTATATTTTCAAGGTCTCTGGAACCCTTCCAGGGTCTCAATCCGTTCTAGCACCACAGGGTGGGGAGATACGTAGAATAACTAGTAGGAGCCAGGTAGCAAAGCTGTGTTTAGTCTCAACGCGTAGCAGGGGACCATCCGGATCCGATCACGCAAAAACCACCTCCCTAGGACCATACATTAAGGGGTTATGACCCATCTTAGGTTCTTGAGTTTTTAGCTGCCAAAGGCAAAGGGAGGGGAGGGGATTAAGGCTCAGCCCAGAGGCCAGGAGGGGATTGACCCAAAGGGATAAACTCTAGTTTAAGGCCATGTGGTGTCTCTCTCTGGTATGCTTGCTGTTCACTTCAAACGTGGGGGCCACGTCGAGTAACGTGCTATGAAGATAGTAGGAGCCCCCTGCAGCCCAGCGCAAACATGGTCAAACATCACACCGGTAATTGACATGATTCAGCTGCTTATATCTGTTGCACTTCACCCATATTTGCATATCTGACCATTGATAATGTATGACCATCGCGTATATAGTGTATTGTCTTGAGGGTGATTAAAAATATAATTTAACCTTGGACTGCTCTTTTCTCTCAATCCACAAATCCACACGTCTGTTTCTAGGCTGAACTTTCCACGTTACTGGGGCTGGTTTCTGGTCTGATATAATCCCGTTAATGGACTGGGCTCATATCTAACGAGGAACTGGTGGCAGTCCCACCGGGCTGACCAAGCTCTGCTTCACTGGTGCTAGTGATAGGGCCTCTCAGCCTGTCAGGGTTGTCGGCGAGTGTGGTGCCACGTCAGTGACTACCTGGGCCACATCTTCTCACTCCACGTGCCTCCCTGGGCCTCTGTGGACAGGGGGTGGCTGTGTAAAATTGTACCAAGCTGACCTTACATGTCCCCAGGGGGTGCGGAACGTCACGATGATGAAAGTGGTGAGACTGCATAACATGATCCTTCTGACGGAATGGTGGTGAGGTGCGGGTTCATCACAGGCCACATACCAGGATGAGGGGCCATAAACCAGGATGAGCGGCCATTATACTGTAGAGCACTATATGGAACAATTACATTGTGGGGCACTATATGAGGTCATTATACTGTAGAGCACTATATGGGGCCATTATACTGTGGGACACCATATGGGGCCATTATACTGTGGAGCAGGGCCGGCGTCAGCACCCGGCATACCCGGGCAAGTGCTGGGGCCCTAAGCAGGCGGGGGGGCCCACTCGCCGTCGGGCACCCCGGCGCCCGTTAGCGGAGGAGAGCGGTGTCAGCGCCGCCACTGGCCCCCCCCGCTTGCTCAGGGCCCCGGCAGCAGCTGGCACAATACTTACCTCTCCCCGTGCCTCCGCTGCCGCAGCTCCGGGCTCCAGGGGGCGCCTGCGCTTCCTCTCACAGCAGCGCCGCTGAATGACGTCTACATTCAGCGGCCAGCTGTGGCAGAGAACGAGCGGACGCCGGACAGGTGAGATGTGATGTGTGTGTCTGTGTGTATCAGTGTGTGTGTGTATGTAGTGCGGTGATTTGTGTGTGTATGTGAGAGAGTGCTTGTGTGCTGCGGTGCTGTCTGTGTGATGGTGGTGGGGGAGGGCAGTGATGATGATGATGGGGAGGAATTGATGATAATGGGGAGGCAATGATGATGATGGGGAGGCGATGATGATGATGGGGAGGCGATGATGATGATGGGCAGGCATTGATGATAATGGGGAGGCAATGATGATGGGGAGGCGATGATGTTGATGGGCAGGCATTGATGATAATGGGCAGGCATTGATGATGATGGGGAGACGATGATGATGATGGGCAGGCATTGATGATAATGGAGAGGCAATGATGATTATGGGGAGGCAATGATATGATGAAGAGTCAATGATGATGATGGGCAGGCATTGATGATGATGGGGAGGACATGATGATGATGGGGAGACAAGATGCTGATGGGAGACGATGATGATGATGGGCAGGCATTGATGATAATGGAGAGGTAATGATGATGATGGGGAGGCAATGATATGATGAAGAGTCAATGATGATGATGGGCAGGCATTGATGATGATGAGGGCAATGATGATGATGGGGAGGCAATGATGATAAGGAGGCAATGATGATGGGGAGGCAAGATGCTGATGGGGAGGTAAGATGCTGATGGGGAGGCGATGATGATGGTCAGGCATTGATGATGATGGGGAGGCAATGATGATGATAATGGGGAGTCTTTCCACAGCGCCCTTTCCTGAGCCATAACAGTGCAGAACGCAGCACAGTGCAGAGGAGAGCTCCATATTTTTTATGGAGCATTACATGGGGACTAGTATCCTGTATGGAGCATTATATGGGGACCAGTATTCTGTATGGAGCATTATATGGGGGATGGGGGGGTGACATCCTGCATGGGGTATTATATGGGTGATGAGTGGGAGACTGTTATGTTTCGGTAGCTGAGGAGTGCAGGCAAAAAAGGCAATACACCAGAGAGTTGGAATCTATGAGATTGCAGTACCCTGACTAACCACAACAACTAGAGGCAGCCGTGGAGAGTTCCTACGTTGGTCCTAGACGCCTCGTCACAGCCTGAGAAACTAACTACACCTAAAGATAGATATAGGAAAGCTATCTGCCCCGGAGCAGAACCCCAAAGATAATAGAAAGCCCCCAAACATGTAATGGCGGTTAGACAAGAAGAAATACTGACACAGACAGAAAATAGTATGAGCAAACGTTGGGGCCCAAACTAACTAAATAGAAAAGGATAGGAAGGGTACTTACTGCAATCCCAGAAAACCCTGAAAAGCACCAACTCTACTAATTTCAAAAACACCTGAGATCACACGACCTCTACCACCTAAATTAGTTCTCTGGTGTAACAAAATCAAAACAGCAGCCACTGAAAAAACTGGAAAAAGCAAAAGTACAAACATCAGTGGCTGAACTAAACTGAGAGGGCAAAAGCCCCCGGAGGGGACCCTGAAGGCCCCCACAGAAGTGCAGGACAAAATGCAAAAATCAAGCACAAAAACAAAAAGAAGAAAATGTCTTATCTGTTAGCAGGAGATGCAGACACGACACAGCAGGCTACAAGGGAAACAGGAATCAAGGATAGAGACCAGAACAATTGATCACCGGCAACCCTGATGGGAAGGTGACTCCCTTATATAAGACCAGTCAGTAACACCTGATTCCCAATCCTCACAATCTTCACAATCTTCACTGGACAGACCTGTTGTGAATGGGTTTGAGATGAGTTCTGAGCAGAGGCTCCCTCTGGTGGTTACAAGTGGTACTAGTGAGGATTGTGAGGACTGGGAATCAGGTGTTACTGATTGGTCTTATGTAAGGGAGTCGTTTTCCCATCGGGGTTGCCGGTGATCAATTGTTCTGGTCTGAATCCTTCTTTCCAGTTTCCCTTGTAGCCTGCTGTGTCGTGTCTGCATCTCCTGCTATCAGATAAGACAATTTCTTATTTTGTGTTTTTGCTATATTTTTGCATTTTGTCCTGCACTTCTGTGGGGGCCTTCAGGGTCCTCCGGGGGCTTTTGCCCTCTCAGTTTAGTCCAGCCACTGTGTTTTGTACTTTTGCTTTTTCCAGTTTTTTTTCAGTGGCTGCTGTTTTGTTTTTGTTACACCAGAGAACTAATTTAGGTGGTAGAGGTCGTGTGATCTCAGGTGATTTTGAAATTAGTAGAGTTGGTGTTTTTTCAGGGTTTTCTGAGATTGCAGTAAGTACCCTTCCTATCCTTTTCTATTTAGATAGTTTGGGCCCCAGCGTTTGCTCATACTATTTTCTTTCTGTGTCAGTATTTCCTCTTGTCTAACCGCCATTACATGTTTGGGGGCTTTCTATTATCTTTGGGGTTCTGCTCCGGGGCAGATAGCTTTCCTATTTCTATCTTTAGGTGTAGTTAGTTTCTCAGGCTGTGACGAGGCGTCTAGGACCAACGTAGGAACGCTCCACGGCTGCCTCTAGTTGCGGTGGTTAGTCAGGGTACTGCAATCTCATAGTTTCCAACTGCTCTGGTGTATTTCCTTTTTTACTTGCACTCCTCAGCTACCGTAACATAACAGTATCACCGGCCATAAAAATTGTATGGTACTCACAGAAGGGAAAAAATATTTTGAAGGAAGAAAAGTTGTCAGAGATATTTTTCTGTTTGTTGCATTTTTTTTTTTTTTTTCCTCTGTATCTCTGGGTGCTGGGGAGGATTTTTTCTCCCAATGGAGTTTGCACAGTTGTCTGGCCGTGTGGATCAGCTTGCCACTGAGGTTCAGAGTATTGCTGCATATCTTGCTAGGTTGCCTGTTGTGGAACCTAGGATCCCCATGCCAGATTTGTTTTTAGGGGATCGAGCTAAGTTTCAGAATTTCAAAAATAATTGTAAATTGTTTCTTGCCTTAAAATCTAAGTCCTCAGGAAACGCAGCGCAGCAGGTTCAAATTATCATCTCTCTCCTGCGCGGCGATCCTCAGGATTGGGCTTTTTCCCTCACACCTGGGGATCCTGTTTTGAGTGATGTTGATGCATTTTTTCAGGCTTTGGGGTTATTGTACGATGAGCCTAATGTCACTGATCAAGCTGAAAAAGCCTTGTTGGCATTAAATCAGGGGCTTGATGACGCTGAGTTATACTGTCAGAGATTCCGTAGGTGGGCAGTCCTGACCAAGTGGAATGACGACGCTTTGGCGGCCCTTTTCCGGAAGGGTCTGTCGGATAATGTAAAGGATGTTATGGTGGGATTCCCTGTCCCCTCTGGTCTCAATGATTCTATGTCATTAGCGATTCAAATTGACAGACGTTTGCGTGAGCGGAGAAGTATGCGTGGAGTGGTGTTGCCTTGTGAGCCAGCTGCTGAGCCCATGCAGTGTGATGGAGTGGTGTCTGGGGCACAGCGTCATGAGTTTCGAAAGCGCAATGGGTTATGTTTCTACTGTGGTGATGCCTCTCATGCTATTTCAGTCTGCCTAAGCGGGGAAGACATTTTGCATGCTCAGTTGTCTTGGGTAGTGTTCAGACTAAGTTTTTATTAACTGTCACTCTGATATGCTCTCTGTCCTCATTTTCTGCTCAGGCTTTCGTTGATTCTGGAGCAGCTATTAACCTGATGGATTATGATTTTGCTAAACGTTGTGGGTTTCCCTTGATACCCCTACAGAAGTCTATTCCTTTACTGGGGATCGATTCTACCCTTTGGCTGAGAATAAACCCCAGTTTTCTACTCAGGTGATAATGAGGGTTGAACCTGATCACCAGGAGTGCTGCAAATTTTTGGTTCTATATAATCTGCATGACATTATAGTGCTGGGTTTCCCTTGGTTACAGTCTCATAATCCTGTTTTGGATTGGAAATCTGTGTCTGTAACCAGTTGGGGCTGCCAATGTGTTAATACCAACACTCCTGTTTTTTCTGCCTCCCCCAGGCTGAGGATGTTCCTGACTTTTTGTTTGATTTTTCTGATGTGTTTAGCGAAAGTAAATCTGCATCCTTACCTCCCCATAGGAGCTATGACTGCGCTATTGAATTAGTGCCAGGTAGTAAATTCCCTAAAGGTCGCCTTTTTAACTTGTCTGTACCTGAACATGACGCTATGCGGTCTTATATCAAGGAATCATTGGAGAAGGGTCATATCAGACCATCCTCTTCACCCTTAGGTGCCGGTTTTTTCTTTGTGGCCAAAAAAGATGGTTCATTAAGGCCGTGTATTGATTATCGTCTCTTGAACAATATTACTGTGAAATATCAATACCCGTTACCCTTGATTTCTGACCTGTTTTCCAGGGTGAAAAACGCTACTTGGTTTACCAGGCTTGACCTCAGGGGGGCGTATAACCTTATTCGCATTAAGCACGGGGATGAATGGAAGACGGCATTTAACACCCCTGAAGGGCATTTTGAGTACCTTGTGATGCCCTTTGGGCTCACTAATGCTCCTTCCGTCTTCCAGTCCTTCATGAATGACATTTTCAGGGATTTTGTGGACAAGTTTCTGATTGTTTATTTGGATGATATCTTGATTTTTTCTAATGACTGGGACTCTCATGTGAAACATGTTCGAACTGTATTCCAGATTTTGAGAGAGAATGCTCTGTATGTGAAGGGATCAAAGTGTCTTTTTGGCGTACAGAAGATCTCATTTCTGGGATTCATTTTGTCCCCATCTGTTATTGAAATGGACCCGGTCAAGGTTCAGGCCATCTGTGATTGGGTCCAACCTACTTCATTAAAGGCTCTTCAGAGATTTTTGGGTTTTGCCAATTTTTATCGTAAATTTATTGGTAATTTCTCGGTTATTGTTAAACCATTAACTGATTTGACCAGAAAGGGGTTTTGATGTGGTGAATTGGCCTCCTGAGGCAGTCTCTGCGTTTCAGGAACTTAAGCAGAGATTCACTTCTGCTCCTGTTCTACGACAGCCTGATGTTTCTCTGCCATTTCAGGTGGAGGTTGATGCCTCTGAAATTGGGGCAGGTGCCGTTTTGTCCCAAAAAGATCCAGAGACCTCTAAAAGTAACCCTTGTGCCTTTTTCTCTCAAAAATTTTCTCCTACTGAACGTAATTATGACGTGGGTAATCGGGAGTTATTGGCCATGAAGTGGGCTTTTGAAGAGTGGAGACATTGGCTGGAGGGAGCCAAACATCAGGTGGTGGTCCTTACGGACCATAAGAATCTGGTCTATCTGGAATCTGCCAAGCGACTCAATCCTAGACAGGCCAGGTGGGCCTTGTTTTTCACACGTTTTAATTTTGTGGTTTCCTTTCTTCCTGGCACTAAGAATGTTAAGGCGGATGCCCTCTCGAGGAGTTTCCTTGCGGACTCTCCTGAGCTATCTGATCCCTCTGTTATTTTGAAGGAGGGTGTAGTTCTTTCCGCCATCTCGCCCAATTTGAGACTTGCTCTGGAGGGGTGTCAGGAGGATAGGCCCGAGCGCTGCCCTGTTGGAAAATTGTTTGTCCCGGACCAATGGAAAAAGAGTGTGATGTCTGAGATTCATTGCTCCGCATTGGCTGGGCATCCCGGAATTTTTGGTACCAGAGACTTGGTTAGTCGGTCCTTTTGGTGGCCTACCTTGTCTCGCGATGTCAGGGAATTTGTGCAGTCCTGCGGGACTTGCTCTCGCTCCAAGCCTTGCTCTCGCTCTAGTGGTTTGTTGATGCCATTGCCTGTGCCCAAGAGACCATGGACCCATATCTCTATGGATTTCATTTCCGATCTTCCTGTTTCTCAGAGAATGACCACCATCTGGGTAATTTGTGATAGGTTTTCCAAAATGATACATCTTGTGCCATTACCTAAGTTGCCTTCCTCCTCTGAATTGGTGCCGTTGTTCCTTCAGCACGTGGTTCGTTTACACGGCATTCCTGAGAACATTGTGTCTGACAGAGGAGTCCAGTTTGTTTCCAGATTTTGGAGGACTTTTTGTTCTAAACTGGGTGTTCAATTGTCTTTCTCCTCGGCATTTCATCCTCAGACCAATGGTCAAACTGAGAGAACAAACCAGACATTGGAGACTTATCTAAGATGCTTTGTGTCTGCTGATCAGGATGACTGGGTCTCTTTTTTGCCTTTGGCTGAGTTTGCTCTTAATAATAGGGCTAGCTCTGCCACTTTGATGTCTCAGTTTTTCTGTAATTCTGGGTTTCACCCTCGATTTTCTTCAGGACAGACGGAGGCTTCTGTCTGTCCAGGTGTTGACTCTGTTGTTGAGCGTATGCAGCAGATTTGGGACCAGGTAGTGGAGAAGTTGTCCCTCTCTCAGGAGAAGGCCCAGCGGTTTGCTAACTGGCATAGGACTGATGGTCCTCGGTTTAAAGTGGGGGACTTGGTCTGGTTGTCCTCAAAGAATATTCCTATGAGAGTAGCATCTCCTAAATTTAAGCCTAGGTTCATTGGACCTTATAAGATCATGGAGATTATTAATCCTGTTTCTTTTCGTTTGCTTCTTCCAGGGACATTTAAGATCCATAACGTGTTCCACAAGTCCTTGTTGAAGAGGTTTGTTGAGCCAGTGGTTCCTGCTGCTGTGCCTCCTGACCCTGTTTCGGTTGAGGGCAATCTGGAGTATGTGGTTGAGAAAATATTGGATTCTCGTTTTTCTAGACGAAGACTCCAGTATTTGGTTAAATGGAGAGGTTATGGTCAGGAAGACAATTCTTGGGTGTTTGCTTCGGACATCCATGCTAGGAGACTTATCCGTGCGTATCATAGAACTCATCCTGACCGACCTGGTTGCTCAAATGAGGGTTCGGTGACCCCTCCTCAAGGGGGGGGTACTGTTGTGAATGGGTTTGAGATGAGTTCTGAGCAGAGGCTCCCTCTGGTGGTTACAAGCTGTACTAGTGAGGATTGTGAGGACTGGGAATCAGGTGTTACTGATTGGTCTTATGTAAGGGAGTCGTTTTCCCATCGGGGTTGCCGGTGATCAATTGTTCTGGTCTGAATCCTTCTTTCCAGTTTCCCTTGTAGCCTGCTGTGTCGTGTCTGCATCTCCTGCTATCAGATAAGACAATTTCTTATTTTGTGTTTTTGCTATATTTTTGCATTTTGTCCTGCACTTCTGTGGGGGCCTTCAGGGTCCTCCGGGGGCTTTTGCCCTCTCAGTTTAGTCCAGCCACTGTGTTTTGTACTTTTGCTTTTTCCAGTTTTTTTTCAGTGGCTGCTGTTTTGTTTTTGTTACACCAGAGAACTAATTTAGGTGGTAGAGGTCGTGTGATCTCAGGTGATTTTGAAATTAGTAGAGTTGGTGTTTTTTCAGGGTTTTCTGAGATTGCAGTAAGTACCCTTCCTATCCTTTTCTATTTAGATAGTTTGGGCCCCAGCGTTTGCTCATACTATTTTCTTTCTGTGTCAGTATTTCCTCTTGTCTAACCGCCATTACATGTTTGGGGGCTTTCTATTATCTTTGGGGTTCTGCTCCGGGGCAGATAGCTTTCCTATTTCTATCTTTAGGTGTAGTTAGTTTCTCAGGCTGTGACGAGGCGTCTAGGACCAACGTAGGAACGCTCCACGGCTGCCTCTAGTTGCGGTGGTTAGTCAGGGTACTGCAATCTCATAGTTTCCAACTGCTCTGGTGTATTTCCTTTTTTACTTGCACTCCTCAGCTACCGTAACATAACACAGACCAGTACCGCTTGTAACCACCAGAGGGAGCCTCTGCTCAGAACTCATCTCAAGCCCATTCACAACAGTACCCCCCCTTGAGGAGGGGTCACCGAACCCTCATTTGAGCAACCAGGTCGGTCAGGATGAGTTCTATGGTACGCACAGATGAGTCTCCTAGCATGGATGTCCGAAGCAAACACCCAAGAATTGTCTTCCTGACCATAACCTCTCCACTTAACCAAATACTGGAGTTTCCGTCTAGAAAAACGAGAATCTAATATTTTCTCAACCACATACTCCAGATTGCCCTCAACCAAAACAGGGTCAGGAGGTACAGCAGCAGGAACCACTGGCTCAACAAACCTCTCCAACAAGGACTTGTGGAACACGTTATGGATCTTAAATGTCCCTGGAAGAAGCAAACGAAAAGAAACAGGATTAAGAATCTCCATGATCTTATAAGGTCCAATGAACCTAGGCTTAAATTTAGGAGATGCTACTCTCATAGGAATATTTTTTGAGGACAACCAGACCAAGTCCCCTACTTTAAACCGAGGACCATCAGTCCTATGCCGGTTAGCAAACCGCTGGGCCCTCTCCTGAGAGAGGGACAACCTCTCCACTACCTGGTCCCAAATCTGTTGCATACGCTCCACAACAGAGTCAACACCTGGACAGACAGAAGCCTCCGTCTGTCCTGAAGAAAATCGAGGGTGAAACCCAGAATTACAGAAAAACGGCGACATCAAAGTGGCAGAGCTAGCCCTATTACTAAGAGCAAACTCAGCCAAAGGCAAAAAAGAGACCCAGTCATCCTGATCAGCAGACACAAAGCATCTTAGATAAGTCTCCAATGTCTGGTTTGTTCTCTCAGTTTGACCATTGGTCTGAGGATGAAATGCCGAGGAGAAAGACAATTGAACACCCAGTTTAGAACAAAAAGTCCTCCAAAATCTGGAAACAAACTGGACCCCTCTGTCAGACACTATGTTCTCAGGAATGCCGTGTAAACGAACCACGTGCTGAAGGAACAACAGCACCAATTCAGAGGAGGAAGGCAACTTAGGTAATGGCACAAGATGTATCATCTTGGAAAACCTATCACAAATCACCCAGATGGCGGTCATTCTCTGAGAAACAGGAAGGTCGGAAATTAAATCCATAGAGATATGGGTCCATGGTCTCTTGGGCACAGGCAATGGCATCAACAAACCACTAGAGCGAGAGCAAGGCTTGGAGCGAGAGCAAGTCCTGCAGGACTGCACAAATTCCCTGACATCACGAGACAAGGTAGGCCACCAAAAGGACCGACTAACCAAGTTTCTGGTACCAAAAATTCCGGGATGCCCAGACAACGCGGAACAATGAATCTCAGACATCACACTCTTTTTCCACTGGTCCGGGACAAACAATTTTCCAACAGGGCAGCGCTCGGGCCTATCCTCCTGACACCCCTCCAGAGCAAGTCTCAAATTAGGTGAGATGGCGGAAAGAACTACACCCTCTTTCAAAATAACAGAAGGATCAGATAACTCAGGAAAGTCCGCAAGGAAGCTCCTCGAGAGGGCATCCGCCTTAACATTCTTAGTGCCAGGAAGAAAGGAAACCACAAAATTAAAACGTGTGAAAAACAAGGCCCACCTGGTCTGTCTAGGATTGAGTCGCTTGGCAGATTCCAGATAAACCAGATTCTTATGGTCAGTAAGGACCACCACCTGATGTTTGGCTCCCTCCAGCCAATGTCTCCACTCTTCAAAAGCCCACTTCATGGCCAATAACTCCCGATTACCCACGTCATAATTACGTTCAGTAGGAGAAAATTTTCGAGAGAAAAAGGCACAAGGGTTACTTTTAGAGGTCTCTGGATCTTTTTGGGACAAAACGGCACCTGCCCCAATTTCAGAGGCATCAACCTCCACCTGAAATGGCAGAGAAACATCAGGCTGCCGTAGAACAGGAGCAGAAGTGAATCTCTGCTTAAGTTCCTGAAATGCAGAGACTGCCTCAGGAGGCCAATTCACCACATCAGAACCCTTTTTGGTCAAATCAGTTAATGGTTTAACAATAACCGAGAAATTACCAATAAATTTACGATAAAAATTGGCAAAACCCAAAAATCTTTGAAGAGCCTTTAACCCCTTACTGCCATCGGACGTACTATCCCGTCCATGGTACCTGGGCCCGTATGACCATGGACGGGATAGTACGTCTCGTGCGATCGGACGCGCTCCCAGAGGGAGCGCAGCCGATCGCGGCCGGGTGTCAGCTGATTATCACAGCTGACACCCATGACTGTGTGTCAGGAGCGGTCACGGACCGCTCCCGGCACATTAACCCCTTGCACACCGCGATCAAACATGATCGCGGTGTACTGGGGGCACAGGGGAGGATCGCGCAGGGTGGGGGCTCCCTGCGCGCCCCCCTGAGACCCTCAGAGCAGCGCAATGTGATCGCGCTGTTCTGAGGGCTTCCTCCCTCCCAGGACCCGGATCCAAGATGGCGCCGGGGTCCTGGAGGGAGGCGGCTACCTCAGTGCCTGCCGAGAGCAGGCACTGAGAAGCCTGCTGCACTGCCTGAGCGATCGCTGGTGTGACAGAGTGCTGTGCACACTGTCACACCAGCGATCTGACAAAATACAGTGATGTCCCACCCTGGGACAAAGTAAAAAAGTTAAAAAAATAAAAATAAACATGTTTTAAAAAAAAATCCAAAATAAATAATAAAAAAAAAAAAATATTCCCCAATAAATTCACTTCTTCCTGTAAATAAAAAAAAAAGCAATAAAAGTACACATATTTGGTATCGCCGCGTCCGTAACGACCCCCCCTATAAAATTGTCCCACTAGTTAACCCCTTTAGTGAACCCCTTAAAAAAAAAAAAAAAAAAAAAAAACGAAGCAAAAAATCAATGCTTTATCATCATACCGCCGAACAAAAAGTGGAATAACTCGCGATCAAAAAGACAGATACAAAAAAACATGGTACCGCTGAAAACGTCATCTTGTCCCGCAAAAAACGAGCCATCATACAGCATCATCAGCGAAAAAATAAAAAAGTTATAGCTCGCAGAATAAAGCGATGCAAAAATAATTATTTTTTATATAAAATTGTTTTTATTCTATAAAAGCGCCAAAACATGAAAAAATGATATAAATGAGGTATCGCCGTAATCGTACTGACCCGAAGAATAAAACTGCTTTATCAATTTTACCACACGCGGAACGGTATAAACGCCTCCCCCAAAAGAAATTCATTCTAACCTCCCAAAAATCGAAATAAAAAGCGATCAAAAAACGTCACGTGCTCAAAAATGGTACCAATAAAAACGTCAACTCGACCCGCAAAAAATAAGACCTCACATGACTCTGTGGGCCAAAATATGCAAAAATTATAGCTCTCAAAATGTGGTGATGCAAAAACTATTTTTGCAATAAAAAGCGTCTTTTAGCGTGACAGCTGCCAATCATAAAAACCCGCTATAAATAGTAAATCAAACCCCCCTTTATCACCCCCTTAGTAAGGGAAAAATAATAAAATTAAAAAAAAGTATTTATTTCCATTTTCCCATTAGGGTTAGGGTTAGGGTTGCGGCTAAAGTTAGGGTTAGGGTTGGCGCTAAAGTTAGGATTAGGGTTGGGATTAGGGGTGTGTTAGGGTTAGGTTTGTGGTTAGGGTTGGGACTAGGGTTAGGGGTGTGTTGGGGTTAGGGTTGGAGTTAGAATTGGGGGTTTCCGCTGTTTAGGCACATCAGGGGCTCTCCAAATGTGACATGGCGTCTGATCTCAATTCCAGCCAATTCTGCGTTGAAAAAGTCAAACGGTGCTCCTTCACTTCTCAGCTCTGCCATGCGTCCAAACAGTAGTTTATCCCCACATATGGGGTATCAGCGTACTCTGGACCCCAAGAGTTATTGTGCAATTTGTCCTATTTCTTCTGTTACCCTTGGAAAATAAAAAACTGGGGGCGAAAATATCATTTTTGTACAAAAAAAAATATTTTTTTGTTTTTACGGCTGTACATTATAAACTTTGTGAAGCACTTGGGGCTTCATAGCGCTCACCACACATCTAGATAAGTTCCTTGTGGGGTCTATTTTCCAAAATGGGGTCACTTGTTGGGGATTTCCACTGTTTAGGCGCATCAGGGGCTCTCCAAATGCGACATGACGCCCCCAGACCATTCCATCAAAGTCTGCAATCCAAAACGTCACTACTTCCCTTCCGAGCCCCAACGTGTACCCATACAGTAGTTTTCTCCCACATATTGGATATCAGCGTACTCAGGACAAATTGGACAACAACTTTTGGGGTCCAATTTCTCCTGTTACCCTTGTAAAAATAAAATATTGGGGCAAAAAAATCATTTTTGCAAAAAAAAAAAAAGATTTTTTATTTTTACGGCTGTGCGTTATAAACTTCTGTGAAGCACTTCGGGGTTCAAAGTGCTCACCACACATCTAGACAAGTTCCTTGTGGGGTCTATTTTCCAAAATGGGGTCACTTGTGGGGGGTTTCCACTGTTTAGGCGCATCAGGGGTTCTCCAAATGTGACATGACGCCCCCAGACCATTCCATCAAAGTCTGCAATCCAAAACGTCACTACTTCCCTTCCGAGCCCTGACGTGCGCCCATACAGTAGTTTTCTCCCACATATTGGGTATCAGCGTACTCAGGACAAATTGGACAACAACTTTTGGGTTCCAATTTCTTCTGTTACCCTTGTGAAAATAAAATATTGGGGGCGAAAAAATCATTTTTGTAAAAAAAAAAAATGATTTTTTATTTTACGGCTGTACGTTATAAACTTTAGTGAAACACCTGGGGGTTAAAAGTTCTCACCACACATCTAGATAAGTTCCTTGAGGGGTCTAGTTTCCAAAATTGTGTCATTTATGGGGGTTTCCACTGTTTAGGCAGATCAGGAGCTCTCCAAACACGACATGGCGTCCAGCCAATTCTGCGTTGAAAAAGTCAGACGGCGCTCCTTCCCTTCCAAACTCTGCCATGCACCCAAACAGTGGTTTATCCCCACATATGGGGTATCAGCGCACTCAGGACAAATTGCACAATAACTTTTGGAGTCTTGTTACCCTTGGAAAAATAAAAATTGGGGTGAAAAGATCATTTTTGTGGAAAAAATATGATTTTTAAATTTTACGGCTCTACATTATAAACTTGTGTGAAGCACTTGGGGGTTCAAATTGCTCACCAAAGATCTAGAAAAGTTCCTTAGGGGGTCTAGTTTCCCAAATGGGGTCATTTGTGGGGGGTTTCCACTGTTTAGGCACATCAGGGGCTCTCCAAATGCAACATGGCATCCAATCTCAATTCCAGCCAATTTTGGTTGGAAAAAGTCAAATGGTGCTCCTTCCATTCCGAGCTCTGCCGTGAGCCCAAACAGTGCTTCCCCCCCACATATGGGGTATCAGCATACTCAGGACAAATTGGACAACAACTTATGTGGTCCAATTTCTCCTGTTACCCTTGGGAAAATAAAAAATTAGTGACTAAAAGATAATTTTTGTGGGAAAAAAATAGGATTTTTTATTTTCATGCCCGGGCATTATAAACTTGTGCTCACCAAAGATCTAGATAAGTTCCTTAGGGGGTCTAGTTTCCAAAATGGGGTCACTTGTTGGGGGTTTCCACTATTTAGGCTCATCTGGGGCACTGCAAACGGAACATGACCCCCATCAACGTCTGCATTCCAAAATGTTACTACTTCCTTTCCAAGCCCTGCCGTGCACCCAAACAGTTTCCCCCCCCCACATATGGGGTATCAGTGTACTCAGGACAAATTGGACAACAACTTTTGGGGTCCAATTTCCTTGGGAAAATTCAAAAATTTGGGACTAAAAAATCATTTTTGTGGAAAATTGTTTTTTTTTTTTTTTCATACCCAGGCATTATAAACTTTTGTGAAACACTTGGGGGTTTAAAGTGCTCACAACAGATCTAGATAAGTACCTTAGGGGTCTAGTTTCCAAAATGGTGTCACTTGTGGGGGTTTCCACTGTTTAGGCGCATCAGGGGCTCTCCAAACACGACATGGCGTCCAATCTCAATTCCAGCCAATTTTAGTTTGAAAAAGTCAAACGGCGCTCCTTCCCTTACGAGCTCTGCCGTGTGCCCAAACAGTGGTTTTCCCCCACATATTGGGTATTGGCGTACTCAGGAGAAATTGCATAACAACCTTATCTGTCCATTTTCTCCTTTTACCCTTGTGAAAATAAAAAAAAAGTTTGTAAAAGATAATTTTTGTGGCTAAAAAGTTAAATATTCATTTTTTCCTTCCACGTTGCTTTAGTTCCTGTGAAGCACCTGAAGGGTTAATAATCTTCTTGAATGTGGTTTTGAGTACCTTGAGGGGTGCAGTTTTTAGAATGGTGTCACTTTTGGGTATTTTCTGCCATATAGACCCCTCAAAGTGACTTCAAATGAGAGGTGGTCCCTAAAAAAAATGGCTTTGTAAATTTTGTTGTAAAAATGAGAAATCGCTGGTCAACTTTTAACCCTTATAACTTCCTAACAAAAAAAAATTTTGGTTCCAAAATTGTGCTGATGTAAAGTAGACATGTGGGAAATGTTATTTCTTAACTATTTTATGTGACATATTTCTCTGTTTTAAGGGAATAAAAATTCAAAGTTTGAAAATTGCAAAATTTTAAAAATTTTCGCCATATTTGCGTTTTTTTCAAAAATAAACGCAAGTTATATGGAAGAAATTTTACCACTAACGTGAAGTACAATATGTCACGAGAAAACAGTCTCAGAATCGCGAAGATCCGTTGACGCGTTCCAGAGTTATAACCTCATAAAGAGACAGTGGTCAGAATTGTAAAAATTGGCCCGGTCATTAACGTGCAAACCACCCTTGGGGGTTAAGGGGTTAATGAAGTAGGTTGGACCCAATCACAGATGGCCTGAACCTTCACCGGGTCCATTTCAATAACAGATGGGGACAAAATGAATCCCAGAAATGAGATCCTCTGTACGCCAAAAAGACACTTTGATCCCTTCACATACAGAGCATTCTCTCTCAAAATCTGGAATACAGTTCGCACATGTTTCACATGAGAGTCCCAGTCATTAGAAAAAATCAAGATATCATCCAAATAAACAATCAGAAATGTATCCACAAAATCCCTGAAAATGTCATTCATGAAGGACTGGAAGACAGAAGGAGCATTAGTGAGCCCAAAGGGCATCACAAGGTACTCAAAATGCCCCTCCGGGGTATTGAATGCCGTCTTCCATTCATCCCCGTGCTTAATGCGAATAAGGTTATATGCCCCCCTGAGGTCAAGCTTGGTAAACCAAGTAGCGTTTTTCACCCTGGAAAACAGGTCAGAAATCAAGGGTAACGGGTATTGATATTTCACAGTAATATTGTTCAAAAGACGATAATCAATACACGGCCTTAATGAACCATCCTTTTTGGCCATAAAGAAAAAACCGGCACCTAAGGGTGAAGAGGATGGTCTGATATGACCCTTCTCCAATGATTCCTTGATATAAGACCGCATAGCGTCATGTTCAGGTACAGACAAGTTAAAAAGGCGACCTTTAGGGAATTTACTACCAGGCACTAATTCAATAGCGCAGTCATAGCTCCTATGGGGAGGCAAGGATGCAGATTTACTTTCGCTAAATACATCAGAAAAATCAATCAAAAAGTCAGGAACATCCTGAGCCTGGGGGGAGGCAGAAAAAACAGGAGTGTTGGTATTAACACATTGGCAGCCCCAACTGGTTACAGACACAGATTTCCAATCCAAAACAGGATTATGAGACTGTAACCAAGGGAAACCCAGTACGATAATATCATGCAGATTATACAGAACCAAAAATTTGCAGCACTCTTGATGATCAGGTTCAACCCTCATTATCACCTGAGTAGAGAACTGAGGTTTATTCTCAGCCAAAGGGGTAGAATCGATCCCCAGTAGGGGAATAGACTTCTGTAGGGGTATCAAGGGAAACCCACAACGTTTAGCAAAATCATAATCCATCAGGTTAATAGCTGCTCCAGAATCAACAAAGCCTGAGCAGAAAATGAGGACAGAGAGCATATCAGAGTGACAGTTAATAAAAACTTAGTCTGAACCTACCCAAGACAACTGAGCGTGCAAAACGTCTTCCCCGCTTAGGGCAGACTGAAATAGCATGAGAGGCATCACCACAATAGAAACATAACCCATTGCGCTTTCGAAACTCATGACGCTGTGCCCCAGACACCACTCCATCACACTGCATGGGTTCAGAAGCAGGTTCACAAGGCAACACTATTCCACGCATACTTCTCCGCTCACGCAAACGTCTGTCAATTTGAATCGCTAATGACATAGAATCATTGAGACCAGAGGGGACAGGGAATCCCACCATAACATCCTTTACATTATCTGACAGACCCTTCCGAAAAAGGGCCGCCAAAGCGTCGTCATTCCACTTGGTCAGGACTGCCCACCTACGGAATCTCTGACAGTATAACTCAGCGTCATCAAGCCCCTGATTTAATGCCAACAAGGCTTTTTCAGCTTGATCAGTGACATTAGGCTCATCGTACAATAACCCCAAAGCCTGAAAAAATGCATCAACATCACTCAAAACAGGATCCCCAGGTGTCAGGGAAAAAACCCAATCCTGAGGATCGCCACGCAGGAGAGAGATGACAATTTGAACCTGCTGCGCTGCGTTCCCTGAGGACTTAGATTTTAAGGCAAAAAACAATTTACAATTATTTTTGAAATTCTGAAACTTAGCTCGATCCCCAAATCTGGCATGGGGAAACCTAGGTTCCACAACAGGCAACCTAGCAAGATATGCAGCAATACTCTGAACCTCAGTGGCAAGCTGATCCACACGGCCAGACAACTGTGCAAACTCCATTGAGAAAAAAAATCCTCCCCAGCACCCAGAGATAGAGGGAAAAAAAAAAAATGCAACAAACAGAAAAATATCTCTGACAACTCTGACAACCGTTTTTTCTTTCACAAATTTTTTCCCTTCTGTGAGTACCATACAATTTTAAATTTTGGGCCGGTGATACTGTTATGTTTCGGTAGCTGAGGAGAGCAGGCAAAAAAGGCAATACACCAGAGAGTTGGAATCTATGAGATTGCAGTACCCTGACTAACCACAACAACTAGAGGCAGCCGTGGAGCGTTCCTACGTTGGTCCTAGACGCCTCGTCACAGCCTGAGAAACTAACTACACCTAAAGATAGATATAGGAAAGCTATCTGCCCCGGAGCAGAACCCCAAAGATAATAGAAAGCCCCCAAACATGTAATGGCGGTTAGACAAGAAGAAATACTGACACAGACAGAAAATAGTATGAGCAAACGTTGGGGCCCAAACTAACTAAATAGAAAAGGATAGGAAGGGCACTTACTGCAATCCCAGAAAACCCTGAAAAGCACCAACTCTACTAATTTCAAAAACACCTGAGATCACACGACCTCTACTACCTAAATTAGTTCTCTGGTGTAACAAAATCAAAACAGCAGCCACTGAAAAAACTGGAAAAAGCAAAAGTACAAACATCAGTGGCTGAACTAAACTGAGAGGGCAAAAGCCCCCGGAGGGGACCCTGAAGGCCCCCACAGAAGTGCAGGACAAAATGCAAAAATCAAGCACAAAAACAAAAAGAAGAAAATGTCTTATCTGTTAGCAGGAGATGCAGACATGACACAGCAGGCTACAAGGGAAACAGGAATCAAGGATAGAGACCAGAACAATTGATCACCGGCAACCCTGATGGGAAGGTGACTCCCTTATATAAGACCAGTCAGTAACACCTGATTCCCAATCCTCACAATCTTCACTGGACAGACCAGTACCGCTTGTAACCACCAGAGGGAGCCTCTGCTCAGAACTCATCTCAAGCCCATTCACAACAGGAGACTGTGGTGCCCATAATACTGTATGGAGGACTGTACTGTCCAGTCTATACTGTGCGCTGCGAGGATTTGGCGGTTTTTGAGCTATTGTACAATTTACAATAGATATCACTCATGTAATGGAAGAAGTGAAATCTTTGGCATTGTACTGTACTTATATTTCTCTGCCGTATCTGTGCATCATGAATCGTGGTCTGTGTTAAAGGGGCCCACTGAGGCTCTTTCGCCCGGGGCCCATAAAAACCTGGAGCCGGCCCTGCTGTGGAGCACTATATTGGGCCACTATATGGGGCCATTATACAGAGAGCTCGGCGACTGATGAGTGTGAGGGAGGTTTTCATATAGAAAATCCAGCAAAGATCCGATCTTCACAAGTTAATAAAAGGAAAATTTATTTAGAATATAGTTACAATTAATAGATAATCTATAAAAGACCTCCACCAGATCCCTGTGAGTATGACGGAGAGATCTGTCCTCTTGTAAGGTTTTGATAATGGAATAATGAACATCAGTAATAATGAAACGATTCACAAACAAAACATGAATGATTATTAGTTTTCTAGGATAATTCTGTGGAGACATCTTATCTGCTGTACAGACCACAGAACGGCCTTGATTCCTTTTATCTGATATCAGACATGATTTTATAAAGCCGGTATAGAGCGGACACAATACGTAATATCACATGTGGATTAGAAGAGCTGCAAGGATTATTCTCTTTATAGTTTTCACTTCTATTTTCATCCTCTACCTGAATCAAAATGGCAGATAACAGAGAAAAATAACGTGTACACGGCGTAGCCTGCAACGGAGAAGACTACAGACCAGACACCTGGAGAAAAGGAAGAGATCACCTGGAGCCACGCCCACCGCCGCCTGCATCTTATTGGCTGAATGGTCACCAATCAGATATTAATTTCTGTGATGTCACTGGGTGGATTTCTCCTATGATGATGTTTCCTCAGAGATCCTCCCCAATATCTTTATAGAACCTTCCCATATATATAATGCAGCATGAAGGGGCTCGGAGAAGGCGGCGGTGAAGGTGTGTAAGTGTCTGATGGGGTCACACAGCTCATAAAAGGACAACTGCCCGGCCTCATAATCCAGACATATCCTAACTCCATCACTGGAGATCTGGTGAGGTAACGGGATCACTTTACTGTCATGTCTCACCAAATACTGATTATTATACCCCCGCCCTCCATATAAACTCCAGGACTTGTTATTATCTCCAAAGTGTGACTGCCACCCCCTCCTGTCTATACTGGGGTAACACACCCCCACCCTCCAGAGCCCTGACCCCCTGATCTCCACATCCCAGTAATGTCGTCCTGAGGTAAATCTCCTCCCGCTCATCACCTGAGGATACTGGAATCTCTCTGCTGTTTCTGGACGATTCTGTCTTATTTCTGTCCAGGTCACTGTTTTCAGGTCGTCTGATATAAGGAGATTATTAGCAGCCGTGTTTACATCCAGTAATATGTCTGCAGGATCCTGACCATAGAAGATCACATTTATATCTCTTATCATAGCAGATAATGTGTGTGGTATGTGTGAGATCAGCTCCACACCCCGATCACCTCCATCATGTCCTCCTGTGTCCTCATCACCTCCATCATGTCCTCCTGTGACCTCATCACCTCCATCATGTCCTCCTGTGTCCTCATCACAACCCTCCTCCTCCTCAGGATCACACAAGTCACCAGTGTTCGGTTCCTGTAAGACAGTCAGTGGATCCGTCATGTTACACAGATCCTCAATGTCCCTCATCTTCCTGGACAGCTCGTCCTTCTTTATTTTCAGATTCTGGATCACATCAGACAGTGACAGTGACACTTGCTCTTCCCACCTGGAGATGTCACTCAGGACCTTCTTCTCCAGATTGTCCACCCGTCTCCTGATGTCTATGAACAGGGCAGTGACTCTCTCGGCTTCTCCAGCTGCTTTTTCTTGAGCTTTTCTCCTCTGCTCCTCCAGATTCTGGACTCTTTCCTCGGTCTTCTTTCTCTTTGTGATCAGTTTCTGGAGAACATTTCTCAGTTTCTCCTTCTTCTTCTCAGAGGCCTCATCCAGCATCTCCACCCGGTGTCCCCGATGTTCTCCAGCCAAACTGCAGGACGCACAGATACAAGCCGCATCCTCAGTGCAGTAATACTTCAGGAGCTCCTTATGGACAGAACATTTCCTGGTCTCCAGAGAAGCGGTGGGATCAGTGAGGATGTGATCTGCTCCTTTGCTGTGAACCCTCAGATGTTTATCACACAGAGAAGCCTCGCAGTGTAGACAGGATCTAACAGCAGGTACAGGAGATTCCACACAGTAAGTGCAGCAGATCCCGGTGATCTCCTCCTGATGTGGATGAGTTGACAGGAAGTTCTCCACCACATTACACAGAGTTATGTTCTTCTTCAGTGTCGGCCGCTCCTGAAACTCTTCTCTACATTCAGGACAGGAATAAACTCCACACTTGTCTTGTGTAATGAGGACCTGATCAATACAGACCCGGCAGAAGTTGTGTCCACATCTCAGGGTTACAGGATCTGTATACAGGGTCAGACAGATGGAACATTCCAGCTCCTTTCTTAAACCAGCAGACGCCATCGCTGAAGGCGGTCAGACGAAATGAAAGTGAAAGTTTGTAAGGTTCAGAAAAGAATGGGTGTGATTAACATTTATTACGCACGGTTGAGTCCTGGTTCATTCTCTTGCAAATAAGTTTAAAGGGGTTGTCTACTACTGGACAGACGGTCTAATGACCCCAGTGTGCTGAATAAATTATAAAAAAAAATCATGATAACCTCTGGACAGGCGCTGATCCTCTGCACTCAGCCCTGTGTCCCTGCCAGTCTACTGGCATCAACATCTGCTGGAATTGTCATGTGACCACTACTGTCAATGATCGACTGCAGCCTTCACAATTCATCTGAGCTTATAGCTGAGTTCAGACACTTGGTCCGTGTGAAAAAAACTCATCTGACAAGCATTATTCAATTGCATGGGTCCTTGTGCGAATTTGAGCCATTTTAGCCCCTAGGTTCTGCTCTGGATAACACCAAGGAATACCCATCTATGAGTATATGTAAAACTCACTCCTCACTGCCTGGGTCAACCCCGAATTTACCAAGACTGTTTCCTCAAAATTAAACCAGTCCCTGCAAATCTGCTTCTCTTGACAAGTATGTGTATATTTTGTCCAAAATCACAGGACAGTTCTCTTCACTGTTATTCTAGATCTATTACGACTCTGGTCATGAAATGCATTTTTCATCAGAGAAAAAAACATTTAAAAAATAAAAACAATCCAATAACAACCCTTGTTGCAAAAGGGCCCAAAGTACCGTAATCTATTTCTGAAATCTAATAACCATCCAGCTACGGTGCACCAATCTCTCGAATTCCCATTTGTGTGTTCTGATTCCGACTTCACAAAGATGTCTACGACTTTCTATATCAACATCGAAACAAGAAATGCCCACCAATAGGTAGAGGCGTCCTCACTGATCTGCTAACCGACCAGTTATATAATAATACCAAGAAAATGTATTTTCACAACATAAGTGGCACCAATGATATCTGCCAGCCGCTTATCGCACATTTCATAGAAAAATCATTTCTATTGGGTCTTTCGAGGAAGACCCAATAATGGCCACTTAATCAGAGGCCTTTCATGATTGGATCAAAATTATGTTTACTAAATACCCTCATTATTATTACTACCTTTATGCATTTTTTGCAATATATTATTTTATTTTGGATATTTGTTTTTTGTGTCTTGTTTTTGGTTTTCTCTGTGTAATGGTCATGTGTATATTAATATGCATTTACATTTTTGCATACACATTAACCTCCTTTTTCAGCTCAGATCTTAATCTTAATCTTAGTTTCTTAAGTACATCACTTGGAACGCACAACTCATTGGCTTTATCATCAAATGATCAGTACAAGAGCCATTGATGTCTAAAGAAAAAACAAAAGCAATACTTCAGAGGGCAAAAGATCGCAAGGATCAATCACTGCTATGTGGAAAAACATTGTCTGGACAGATCAAGCCAGATTTCGGTTGGTGGGCTAGAATTGTGCGCAAGCATCAGGAATTGATGAACCCTTCCTATCAGGGAAGAACAGTTCAAGCATCTAGAACTGAAATAATGGTGGAGTTGTTGACAAACCCTGGTTCCTCTGATACGTTGCTTTTCTGGCCTTCACAGTACCCAGATCTTAACCCTATAGGACTCTCTTTTGTGAGGTAGCACGGGCACAGCATGTCGTCAATACTTCCATTTGATGTGTGGCACATGCAAGACACTATCTTGTCCTCATGGGCCAATATTCCTGCAACACCTAGTGGCGTATATGCAATTACAAATAATTGTGATTCTCTAGGCCGTCGGAGATGCCACCTTGGTGACCACTCAGTGTATATGTATAGCCAGCGAAACATGTTGGCACAATTTGTAAATGAACCACAAGCCTCATGTGTTGTGAATGTTTGAGAAATGAATTCTGAGCAGAAGCTCCCTCTGGTGGTTGCAAACAGTACTGAACCATTCAATGAGGGTTGGCAATCAGGAATCACGGACTGGCTAGATATAAGGGAGGTTCCCTCCCATCATGGTTGCCGGTGATCAATTGTTCTTGTCTCAACGTTGTTTCCTGGTTCACTTGGAAGCTTGCTGAGTCTTGCCTCTTCTCCTGCTCTCAGATAAGATATTTTCTTTTTTTGTTTTTGTGCTTGCCATTTGCATATTTCTCTGCATTTCTGTGAGGTTGGCCAGGTTCCCTCCCCGGGGGGCTTGGTCTCCTCTCGGTTCCTCTGGAGCCACTGTTGTTTGTTCATTTGCCTTTTCCAGTTTTTTCAGTGGCTGCGGCTTAGTTTTGTTACACCAGAGAACTAATTTAGGTGGTAGAGGTCGTGTGATCTCAGGTGTTTTTGCAATTAGTAGCGTTGGCTTTTTTTAGGGTTTTTTTGGATTGCAGTGAGTATCCTTCCTATCCTTTTATGTCTAGGCAGATTGGGCCCCAGCATTTCCTCATACTATTTTCTGTCTGTGTCTGTATTTCCTCTTGTCTAACCGCCATTACATGTTTGGGGGCTTCCTATGTTCTTTGGGGATCTGCTCCGGGGCAGATAGCTTTCCTCTTTCTATCTTTAGGTGTAGTTAACCTCTCAGGCTGTGACGAGGCGTCTAGGACCAACGTAGGAACGCTCCACGGCTGCCTTTAGTTGTGGTGGTTAGTCAGGGTACTGCAATCCAGTAGATTCCAACCTCTCTGGTGTATTGCCGTTTTTGCCTGTTCTCCTCAGCTACCAAAACATAACACTCATGGGTATCGGAACTAATTTATTACATTTGACTCTCTTGAGTGTTATACATTTTGTGTCATAAACATGTTTTAAGAATTGTTCTTTTTCCTTAATGAAGAAATTAATTTCACATTTGATTCTTTAGAAGGGCAAGGCAAACCCCAAGAATCTCTGAGAAGCCTTCTCATATGATGAAAAATGTACGATCATCATGATACAACTGCAAAAACTGATCTCAGTAGAGCAAGTTTCTATCTTAGCAGCTCTAATACCTGTGCCATCTTCCACGGTTTATGCCAAAGTTCACCAAACCGGTTATTGATGTGCTGCAAAACTAGAAAATTGTAGTCAAAATTGGTCTTTTAGAAAGTTTCAAAGTGTTGGAATTTATTACCAAGGACAAAATTGAAAATCCATCACACAAAAAAAATTCTAGATTCTAGATCAGGGTGGTTTCCCATCTTTGAGGTTTCACTGTATTTGACCTTTCAACTAGAGGTCTGTGGACCCATCACATCTTACACTACATTATACTCAAAGAATTGAAATTGGTTCATAAGTCACAAAGTAAAAAAGAAAACAGGACTAAACGGAATGACACCAGTCTGCTCCAAATTAGCAAATCTCCTTCAAACACAATGGTCAGATATGCACGTGATCCCGTCTTGGGCCCTAAATGTAAGTTTCACTCCGCGTGCAGAGCCGACGGGTAGGAATCGAGTACGTCTGTCCATACATACAGCTACGTCCTAACACTGTGATTCATCTACTTGAGCTACAAGTGTTGGTTGTATCTGGTGGTCCTGTAAAGGTTTCTGAGGCAGGTCGGGGTCTGCGCAGGTCAGCTGTCGAAACCTCTGAAATGTAAAAACGTAAAACAAATCAGCTGAAGACTGAATCCACATGTAACACTCAACCAGTAAACCGCGTATTGCACAAATGACCACATGACCCTGGGGGCAACTAAAATAATTATAAAAAATAGTTTTAAAAGATGTAAAGCAAAAATTAAACAAAAACATAGCAATTGAAATCAGAGTTTTTTTTTCATTTGGTAAAATAAAAATAAAATCTGTAGAAGAAATAAATGTATACAAGTCCAAATGATTAAAATATCACATTATTAATTCCACACTCTGAATGCAGTATATAAAAAAGAGACCTAAAGTGATCATAATGCTCTATGGAGGCCAAAAGGGTACAATGTAAAACTACCGCTCAGAAAACAATGAGGGGTGAGCGGTGTCCTAATATACTGTCCCAATGATCTGGCCTGTGACTCGCCAAAATGATGGACATGAAGCAATGTTATAGCCAAGACTGGCCACTGAGCAAAATGTTACCTTCGCCTAACCGGAATTTACCGCCAGACACGTTAACAATTACAGACCATTTTGTGTCTCCACGACTTACCTCTGCTATCGGTCCTTTGATTGTCAACACTTTATAACAAACCCATAGTGGGATACAAATCATAGACGCAAGCGCTAGCAGCCAACCCACAGCATCCCCCCACCAGGGGTAGGTATAACGCTTGTTGTACTGGAGAGGAGTGTATTTTACCAGTGAGAAGATAAATGTGGCCTGGTAGAAGAGAAGACATTAGATGAGAATTCGATAGACATACTACAGCTGCTCAACCCCTTCCACAAATTATTAATACCGCCATCTCACCAGGCACACAGCAGGAGTAATGAACAACCAGCAGTACTTGATGATGGGCAGGGGACGGTAGCCAATCATATGCTCCACGTTGTCGTAGAAGTTATCGGCACCTATACAACCGAGAGCTTCATATTAAGTTCAGAGAACGTAGAAGATGTAACCATGCTGGTTAAGTATTGCTAGAGACGAGCGAACCTTTCAAGGTTATGTTCAGTTCAGATAGGCGAATGCCCCAATGTTGCTGAACAGTTTCACGAACATACTCAAACCCCACTGACTTCAGTAAGAGGCAAAACCAAACACATAAATACCTTCAGGGGGCCAAAAAGCTGCCAAAACAGCTAAAATTAGGGGCCGATACCAGGAAAAGTGGCATCAATTGACCCATCAAATAATAAATAATAATAAAAAAAAAATCTGATATTTTGATAACCAGCCAGTCAAAACTGACAGTGTGAGCTGCAACCTTCAGCGGTCAGCATTAGCAAGGCTGGTTGTCAAGAATAGAGGGGTCCCCACGCTGTTTTTTTAATTATTTAAATAAATAATTACCACCGTGATAAAACGGCTCATGGTACAGTGCTGATCTCACCGAGGTCACCGCAATTCAGGGGCCCGGATGTGAGCGCAGCCTCAATGACGTCATCGCAGGTCACTGAAGCTGCACTCGCAGCAGCTTATTCCTCAGTGGTTCTCAGCCTGGACAGTCGCATCTTGGCACCATCCAGGTTGAGAACTGTTTATCCCCAGACATGGATTACGGCGTGGGACAGAACGTCGGACAGGTGATGGATATTGTTGTTCTCTATTTTGAAGACAATGGCTTCAGTGGAATGGGCGATGACGTGAGTATGGTTTAATTTAGAATCATTAAAGGAGTCTGTGTCATTCTTTCAATGAAAGGACTTTATTCTGGGTGAGTGTTTATTTACAATATAAGTACAGGATTAGTAATGGATAGGTGTCTTATAGACGCCTCTGTTTCTAACCCGTGAGCTTGATGTCACAGGACAATACAAAGGTGACATCAACCCAACAATAATGAACCCCTCTTGTCACTGAGACTGGGCAAGTGGGAAGAGCCAGGCAAAGCGCCATAATTGGCGCATCTGATAGATGCGCCATTTCTGGGTGGCTGCGGGCTACTATTTTCAGGCTGTGGAGCCAATATCCATGTCCCCTTACCAGCATGAGAATACCAGTCCCCAGCTGTCTGCTTTAGCTTGGCTGGTTGTCAAAAAAGGGGGGACCCACATGCTGTTTTTTTCAAATTATTTATTTAAATAATTAAAAAATACCACGTGGGAACCCCTCTGTTCTTAATAACCAGCATTACTAACGCTGACAGCTGAGGATTGCAGCCCGCAGCTGCCAGTTTTGCCAGGCTGGGTATCAAAAATACAGGGGAGCCCTACATAATTTTTTTTAAATGTATTTATTTATAGCGCAGGCGGTGGCTGATGAATACGCCGGCTCTAACTGTTAATAGTTGAATACAACTGTCAACAATGTCTTCTGCAAGTGCAGATCGCAGAGCGAGCAGGGGACAATGAGGTGGACTGTCTTCACTTCAACACCCGGCACCAGGGAACAGCGCGAACATTACCGTTTATTCCCAGGCGCCGGTACGTGTCACACTGATGACACAGAGATGTCATCTGTGTGTCATCAGTGTGCAAGTGTGTGGGACGATTTGTGGCCCATGCTGGAACCGGACACACTGACGTTGGAAAGAGCCCTTACTGAATTCGGTCATTCACCGAACTTTGGCTGACTTTTGCCGATTTTTAGGAAAAAAGCTCGGAAATTCATATGTGCTACGTTGGTACCATATTTGAGATTGGTGAACGTTTTCCGAAAAAGTTCTCTCATCTCTAAGTACTGCCACTCACCATAAACCCAACCAATGCAGAGGGTCTCAAAGATGGCGACAAACAGCAAACACATTCCACTGGCAGCGTAATAGTCGAACAGCTGGAAAACGTACATGCCACCCTGGGTGCATACAAGTAAATAACTGTGAGGACTTGTCAAGTAGTGATATAAAACAGTCCGAAATCCTATCAGAATCAGTCTGCGGATGCTCAAGAGCGAATAGAGAAGGCGACTATAATATAGGTTGAACCATTACCAGTTTTGATGGATGGTTTACCGTCTTCCAGACAAGAAAAGTAGAAAACAACTTTCACCGTCTCTTCTTATCTCTGACATTGGTGGGGAACCAAGTCCTTGACACCCCATTCCGAGGAGCAGGGGCACCAAGAACAATGAGGAATCTTCATGTTTTACTGTCCCATTCCATACCTCCGTCAACATGACGAGCCCAATGAGGAAGGAGAAGATGCAGACCAGCAGGATAAGCAGCTCGCGGCGGTTCTTCTTACGAAAGATACTGGGATACATGTCAACCAAAGAGGTGACCAGACTCTCCACACATACAAACTGAGGAAAAGACAGGCCAGACAGAAGAAAACAATCAGTGTATCCCAAATCTAAGGAAGTCATAGAATCATAGAATGGTAGAGTTGGAAGGGACCTCCTGGGTCATCTGGTCCAACCCCCTGCTCAAAGCAGGATTCTCTAAATCATCCCAGACAGATGTCTGTCCAGCCTCTGTATGAAGACTTCCATTGAAGTCATTGTGTATGTTTCACTGCTTCTTTATGTTGAAATAATGACTCCTTCTGTATTAAAAAAACCCACACATTTTGTGTATACACATCCTATGCAAGACAATGTGTCTCCATGGTAACAGACAACAAACCACAGGCAGTCAGAACCTGCAGTCATAATCTCTCCCTCTTTTGCTCTACTCATGCTAACCTTCTGAATGTATGTCAGTATAAAGCAGGAGATGGATGGGAGTATGATGGCAGATTCAGACTACAGGGGGTCCGCTTTGTTGTCTGTTACCATGGAAACACAGATACATTATTTATTTGGATGGATATGGTCTTTAAAGCCATCTTAGATGTTATAAATGGGTACCTGACTGTCCAGACCCAGAAGAATGACCATAATAAAGAAGAAACAAGCCCATAGGGGAGAAAATGGCATCATGGACACAGCTCGGGGGTAGGCAATGAATGCTAAGCCTGGGCCTGGAAAAAAAAAAAAAAAGAGAGTTCACCACCTAAGACTTTATCCAGATTACAAAACCACAGCTCTTCCAATAAAGTGAAGGACTCCTGTATTTAGTTTTAAGCTGACCATAACATTAGACTTAAGTCATCCGAACCCACCAATATCGACGGGTTTGGCTGACGGCCTAATGTGAATGGGGGCACTGTCCAACTGAGGGTCAGGAGAGATGTCGATCAGGTATGTCCGATTGTGGACTGCCGATAGCATTGTTCTCGTTAATATGAGCCGCCGGCCGACATGTCAGTCAGGGGCTTTCTCATACAGAACACAGGAGCGCTCCTGTATTCGAGTGATTCAGCCCCTCCCCAGACACGAGGGAGCGATAGTGATGGAGCAACTATACATATACGAGCATTATGTGTATAACAGTGTCATGTGTTACTATCTTTCCTCATCTCGGCCTCCAGGAGAGCAGTCGAGGTGTCATTAAATTAACCATCCTCTGCAGATCATGCCCCAGTCTACAGAGTCAAGCCAACTAAGGAGCCGCTGAAAGCATGAAGTGTTTGTATTTCGCTTGCTCTGATCATCAATATTTTTAATATGAGTAGTCAGATAAAAAAAACAAACAGTACAATCAGCCATTTCATCAGTGAGATAAGTAGATGCCAATAATGTCTGGCTAGAGATGAAAACATGCGCCCATGATCCAAAGAATATTTCTGTTTTTTATTGCAATGTTGCTGGGAAAGGACCCCAATTTTAAAGATATTTCCCATGCTAAGATAATTAGTATTTTGCTAAATATTGGTCAAGTCTTTGCCTCTATGCATTCTCTCTGACCGTAGGGACTAGAGCTATGTTTGCTATGTAATATGCTATACCGTATGTCTTGCCCATGACAATAGCTGATCATATTACGCAAAAGTTTGCTAACAAAATGCATTCTGGGAACATACTGTACAGATAAAAAATAAATAAATCTCCATTAACTCACCAGATTCGGCCACCTCTGATATCGGTACCCTTGCTCTTCTGCCATAAAGCCCAAGATGGAAAAAATGGCGAAACCAGCCACGAAACTTGTGCCGCTATTCAGAAAGCATAAAGCGACGCAGTCTCTGCCGGAATGTAAGAATAAGTCAGATCTACTATGCGCGCCTTGTAACAAAGGCGGGAAACCGAAAAAGATGTCCATCATATTTATATATAATATCGCGCTTCATATCCTGTATTAAATCGGTAACGTATCTGCCAAGGAGGGTCTCTGACCACTCGCCTCCACGGGGAGAACTGCGGATGGGTGTTGTGAGGTCTCCGGGGGGAGATAGATGGCGCCTCAATCCTAAAGGGCCCTACTCTTAGCTCTAGAATTTTACAATATTTTCGTTTTAATGATGGGTCGTTATCTACAAGATTTATATGGGATGCTATGAAAGTATATGTACGGGGAATATGCAGAGGGGAGAGCAATAGGATAAAATCCAAAACAAAAATTGCAACAGAAAGTTTGGGAAAAGGAGGCACTTTATATGGCCGATATGTCTGTAACAAGTAGAACAGAACGGGAAAATTCGCAGTAAATATCGACTGATCATTCGCTGCTCAGAAACAACTGTTTGTTAAAGGGAACCTGACACCAGGTTTGACCAAGATGAGATACGGCCACCAGCGTTCAGGCCTGACATACGGCATTCTATAATGCTGTATATATGTCCCCGATCCGGCCTGCAGCAAATGAAAAACAAAACCAGCGACCCCCCCTTGGGCCGGACCGCCGCCAAAGGTGAGTATAATAAAAGGTGTTTTTCTTGTCTTGCAGGTCGGGTTGGAGGCAGACACACAGCATTAGAGAATGCCGTATATCAGGCCTGAAAGGTGACAGCAGGTGACAAGTTCGCTTTAGGAAAAAATCCTAATCTGGTTGGAAAGAGAAATCGATCATAAACATAACTCGATTCGCAAATTTGAAAAGATGAAGAATCTTTGGTTGGATACCGCAGGGCTGCCCACGTCTTCTAATCAGAGACTGAATATTTACGATGTTGTCCCTTAATTGTTCGTCCTCTTTTTTTTTTCTTCTTTCCTCCCTTCTACGCGTTTTATACTTCGTTATTCTAGAACTGCTCCGACAATGAAAATGCTCCTCTCTGGGACGTCAGGATTTGGGTTCAGGAATTGAAGTTGAGTTACTTTGTTCATGTTTTATTCTATGGAATTATGTCATTTATGTTATTTGTAAGATGGAACATTTGTATTTGGAGGTTTTCAATAAAAATGATTTGATTAAAAGAAAAAGACCAAATTAAAAAAACCTTTCTCAAACACATATACAGTGAGGAAAAAAAATATTTGATCCACTGCCAATTTTCAAAGTTTTCCCACCTAAAAAAAAGAATGGAGAGGTCTGTAATTTTTATCGTCGGTCACTTCACCTGTGAGAGACAGAATCTAAGAATAATCCAGAGAATCGCATTATAGGATTGTTACATAATTAAATTGCATTTTATTGCATGAAATAAGTATTTGATCACCGACCAACCAGCGAGAATTCTGTCTCTCACAGACCTGTTAGTTTTCTGTAAGCCTCCTACTCTGCACTCATTACCTGGATTAACTGCACCGGTTTGACCTCGTAACCTGGATAAAAGACACCTGTCCACACACTCAATCACACTCCAACCTCTCCACCATGGCCAAGACCAAATAACTGTCTGAGGACACCGGGAACACAATTGTAGACCTGCACAAGGCTGGGATGCGCTACAGGACAATAGGCAGCAGCTTGGTGAGAAGGCAACAACTGTTGGCACAATTATTAGAAAATGGAATAAACACAAGATGGCTGTCAGTCTTCCTCAGTCTGGGTCTCCATGCAAGATCTCATCTCGTGGGGTTAGTATAAGGGTCAGGAATCAGCCCAGAACTACACGGGAGGACCTGGTCAATGACCTGAAGAGAGCTGGGACAACAGGCTCAAAGATTACCATTAGCAACACACTACGGCGTCATGGATTAAAATCCTGCAGGGCACACAAGGTCCCCCTGCTCACGCCAGCATATGTCCAGGCCCGTGTGAAGTTCACCAATGACCACCTGGATGATCCAGAGGGGGCATGGGAGAAGGTCATGTGGTCAGATGACACCAAAATAGAACTTTTTGATATCAATTCCATTCGCCATCTTTGGAGGAAGAAGAAGGATGAGTGCAACCACAAGAACACCATCCCAATCGTGAAGCATGGTGGGGGAAACATCATATTTTGGGGGTGCTTTTCTGCAAAGGGGATAGGACGACTTCACTGTATTGAAGGGAAGATGGATGGGGTCATTTTATTGCGAAATTTTGGCCAACAACCTCCTTCCCTCAATAAGAGCATTGAAGATGGATCACGGGTGGGTCTTCTAGCATGACAATGACCAGAAACACACAGGAGTCGTTCCGTAAGAAGCATTTCAAGGTCCTGCAGTGTCCTAGCCAGTCTCCAGACCTGAACCCAAGAGAAAATCTTTAGAGGGATCTGAAACTCAATATTGCTCACCGACAGCCCTGACACATGAAAAAAAATGGATAAGATCTGTATGGAGGAGGGGGCCAATATCCCTTTTACAGTGTGTGCAAACCTGGTTAAGAATTACAGAAAACGTCTGACCTCTGTAACTGCAAACAAAGGTTTCTGCACCAAATATTAATTTCTGTTTTTCTATTGTATCAAATACTTATTTCATGCAATAAAATGCAAATGAATTGTGTAAAAATCCTACAATGTGATTTTCTGGATTATTTTTTACATTCTGTCTCTCACAGGTGAAGTGTACCTACGATAAAAATTACAGATCTCTACGTTCTTTATCAAATACTTATTTCCCCACTTACTTAAGTAAAAAAAAAAAATCAGTGTATTGATAATAGCTCTGGCCAATAAAGAAAGGAAGACTAAGTTTAGGCTCTCTGCTGCCTTACTGTCTTCACAGCTGGGTGAGACTTCCTGCCTCCAACCTGGGAGCTGAGCCTGAGAGTGTGCAGCGTGGAAGCTGCAACTGAGGTCAATCCGGTCACTGCCTGCTGCTCACTTGTTTCTGTTGGATCTACACGCATATTATACGTATGTTATCATCGCTGACTCCTCTCACTTAAGGAAGAAGTCACATTTTATTCTTCAGATTACCTGTAGCAGTTGTTGTGATATTGATTGTAGCTTCCCAATGCGGTCAGGCATCCCAAACAAATGGCGTACGAGAAAAAGATCTGCGTCCCAGCGTCCATCCAGACCTGCCGAGGACAGTCTGGTGAATGGCAAATATAAAATCAGTTGATAAAGGCCACATCTGTTCCCCATGTCCCTAACTGAACGTATGTAACAGTACAATAGCAAACTTATTTATATATTTGTGGTAGAAAAAAATCAAGACTTTGTAAAAAAAAAAAAAAAAAAAGGTTTGTGTCAACCTGTAACTTATTTTTTTTACTATGCAAATGTTTTTACTGACTCTATTTTGGGGTAAATCTGATACTTTGATTAGTTTTTATCTCATTTTTTTTTGGGGGGGGGTCAGCAATTGTAAGACAGCCGTGATCAGTACTAGCTTTGATCGTGGCTGTTACAGGCAGATGACAGCTGTATAACACAGCCAGCAGCTACCAGATATGGTGCGGCCTTAGTTCCTGAGCCACTCCATATGTCCCCTGTGCACAAATGATGTACATTTATGTTATATGGTCACCAATTGGTTAATTAATAACATGGTAAAAAATGCAAACGATACCATTTCGAGCCGCATCTTGCTGCACTGCCTAAATGAAGGCAAACGTTCCTTTTTCGATTGGGCCGTATTAATCAAATTTTTGCAAAAATAAACATAAAGGAAAAAATAAGCAAAAGAAATATACAAAATTTTAACAAAAAAATCCAGTAAATATTCCCTCACTGCTGACTCAGGGCGGCTCGGTCTCTGGATTTTACTTTGCCTGTGGAATGTTTCTAACCCGAGGACGTCGGCCCCTACTGGGCTCAAATTTGTGTAAATGTGAGAATGGTGACAACTCGGGCTTTCTGTCTTTGCCATCCTGTTGCGCTCAGCATGATCTAGGGTCGCCCATTTGACTCGTGGCGTGAAAAACAACCGTCTTTGCGTGCGCACGCCCCCCCAATCCGGTCACACCGCTGCATCATGTGACTCAAATAAGTGTCAAAAACTTAATGAGTTATAGCAGCAGCTTCCGTAAGTAATTATCGTAGGTCTGCAGCATTGTGGTATTTGGCCATGGTCCATCAGACTCGTGACCGTCATGAGTACCCACGGTGTGCCATGTCTGGTATTCCATGTCAGAGGAAATACATGTCACATAGATTAACTTTGTTTCTTGCTATTTTTCTCGTAATAAGCAATGACTGGGGGTCCGGCAGCCTCTTATTTCTACTGGTAATCACCTCACTAATATATGTCAATAATTAAAGGGCATCTCCACCCAATGTGTTCCTATAATTCCACCAGAACTCGGAGTAACGCCTATTGTTAATGGTCATCAACAGCGGCTGATATCTTCCTAATGCTGCGGCATCCATCTTTAGTCACCTGTGGGTCCTGAAGACGGCTGAGGTCCGGGTACAAGTAGAATTGAATTCCTTGTAGAGCGCCCGGTAACGAGACCCCTCGGATGAGCAAAACAACCAGCATCAAGTAGGGAAAAGTTGCCGTAATGTATACAACCTGCAGAAAAATAAATCATTACGGACTGATAAGATTCCTTCTTTTTTTCGGACGTCTCACATGATGGTGGGCTAATAATTCAATACCCCCTTATTTCACATGAATGTGATAGTCCGTTATAGGGTTGGTCAAATAGTCTGGTTCCTGAGCTCATCGGCAATGGCACCAAACCTATGCGGTCACTTGACCATGAGGATGGACTTTTGTAGAGCTGCATGATAAAAGGTTTAGGTGAAGGTCTGGTAAGAGAACCTAGGATCTTGATGGCTTCTGGGCCTTCAAACATCAAACACAACAGTTTCCCCAACTGCACAGCTTATTTGGGTCAGGTGCATATGAAAGGCAACATACTACGGCGTAATCCAAGGACAATGTCCTCACCTTTCCGGTAGATTTAACCCCCTTCCAGATACAGAAGTAACAGATGATCCAGGCAAGAAGAAGACACAGAGCGAGCTCCCAACGTAAGTGTCCAATCTGATCAATGCCGTAGGATATGCTAAGTACTCGCCTCCTGCGGAGAAAATAGGAATTTACCCGGTTTGTGTGGAATCCAGTTACATATCTCTGGGAAATCTAGTATGGTCACATTTCCACCCAACAATTTGATGACAACCATTGAAGCCTCATTCAAGTTCCCACTGTATATACCACATGACTTATGGTCCAAAGAGTAACATATGGAGGTATAGACGTTACTACATGTGATCCCAAATATTTATCAGGGACGGGAAGGTCAAACAGAAGGTCACGAAGCAGCATAGAACTTACTCCCAAAACTCGATGACGCTGGATGTCCCATTTACGATCATGTTATGAGTGCTGTTACTCTTGTGAAAATCTATGCAATTCTCTAAGGAAAAAAAACAGAAACAATGATAAAAAGTAAATTATATCAGCTATTTCTATGTATTGTTAGGACTATGACAACTGCCACTTACCTGTGTTCCATGAATGGTTGCAGGAAGCCCAAGGAAGATCAGATGTGAAAGAATTGAAGAGATAAAAGAAGGCCCAAGCCAGGACGATAATGTAATAAAAATTCAGCAGGATGACAATGACTTGAGAAGAGTACCCAATGCCTGGAAAAAAAAGAAGAAAGTTAGTGTCTAGCTTTGTGACAGCCCGTCGGCATGTGCGGTGTGTGTTCTCCGTATAATATGGTCTTGGTGGTCAATCATCCTGAAAAGCAAGATGATGAAAAGAGAAAGAGCTGTCCAAGCTGACCTTCAAAGATGGGGCAGATCTTTCTCCATGATGTAACCCCTCCTTGACTGGTGTATTGTCCCAGGGCAGTCTCCAGGAAGAAGACTGGAATTCCACAGGTGAAGAGGAAGATGAGATAAGGAATGAAGAAGGCTCCTGAGTAGAGAGAATAAGAAGTCAATCAAAAAAATGTTATGATGCCTTGACACCCGTCCTTTTATAACAACCATAAGCCTTAAAACAAACATCCATCATGGCAACATTACACTCCAGATGGACTGGTTAGCACAAAGAGTCAACACATCGGGAAAGGAACAGCCAAAATATCAATTTCTCCAAAGTTATTATCATCAGATACTATATACACTGACGAACAAAAGGGTAACAATATTTTGAACTTTTGACTTTCAGGCTCCATATCTCACCATCCTCTACAGCTTCGAACTTGAGACTACCATCATTATAAAGACAATCATCTTGACTATGTCATACATAAATTTGACTTGCAGCTATTTTGCATATGATTAGTTATGCAGATTCTCGTCATGTCGCTGCATTGTTACGTATTATTTTGTCAGTATTTGTAAATGCACCTTTGGCTTTAAACACTGCCTGAATCCTTCTGGGCTGCTCTCAGTCAGAGTCAAGCATGGCTCGGCCAAAATCTGATCCCAGGTCTCTTCTTACACGTTCCAAAAGTTGGTGAACACTGGTCGCGTCACTTGGGTATGTATACAGCTTTTCCTTCAACTCAACCCACAAGTGTTTGATTGGGTTGAGATCTGGGGACTGTGGAGGCCAATCCAGCACCTCTACTTAGTTGTCATTAAACCATTTCTTCGTCAATCTCAACCTATGCTTCGGGTCGTTGTCTTGCTGGAACACTATGTCGTTCTTTTCATACCAATAGTACTCAAGTGTACGGAGTAACTCGTCTTGTAGGATACTCACATATAGCTCAGTACTGAGTCCACCATCGATCCTGGCCAAATATCCAACTCCTTTGGCTGTGAAACAACCTCTTATCAGGCTTCCTCCACCGAACTTCATATTTCCTTAAATTTCTCGATCCATTAGCCCATTTTTCCCTTGTTTCTTCCAGACGCATTTGCACCCATCAGAGCCTAGTCATTTGACTTTTGTATCATCACTTCAAATCACCAGTTTCTAATCTTCTACTGTCCACGTTTCGCACTTTTTTGCAAACTTGAACCGACAATTCTGATGACAATATATCAAGCATACGAGTCTCCTCCACTGTCGCGTTTGTTGCGCTGGAACTGATGGACCTTGTGATGATGGGACTTGTTGATTCCGATATTTTGCCTGGACGTCCACCTCTTGGCTTCTGAACAAACGGATGCATGTCATTTCGTATTCATCCAACTGTCATGGCGCTCACATGTTGCAATTTTTTTGGCCAAGAAACCATTATCGATGAGCTGGATGATTCTGTTTATCTCTTCTTGGGAAATCTTCTTCATGGCGGCTCCTCGATTCAGAACCAGTGACCTTTCACTTAGGAATCAACCTAATAATACACTGAGCTATTAGGGAATGTGAGAACAGGTTGTAATTTGTAGTATACAGGAAGAAAAGGATTCTTCCACCACCAGGAGCAAAACAGTAACAATGCAATGACATGACGAGAATCTGCATCATACATCAAGAATGGGTCCCATATTAACCCTTGGACCCTCTTGTCCTCATCACTGATAGAACCCAAACTGCAAGATGCCACTAACAAGACTCATATTCTCATGAAAATCAAACCAAGATTGGTGGTAACCACAACTAATGTTACCATCAAGTCTATGTCTCTATGAAATCCAGGTTTGATCCCACTTGTCCTCAATATTGATGGGGACCCCAACTAACAGACTTCACCAACAAGGCTTGTGTCTCTATGAAATCCAAGTTAGGTTCCACATGTCCTCAAGATTGGTGGGGACACCACTTATCAAACTCCAATAACAAGACTCATGCCTATATGAAAACTAGGACTGACTTGGCCTCAAAATTGGTAGGGAGAGATTTTCCCAACAATACTCATGCCTCAATCCAAACCAAGCCTAGAACAGAGTCAGCTCAGGTCTGGTGCCATCCTATTTGCCATAAAGGTCATTTTTTAGAAGACCTGTTGATTTTTGCATGGGATCTACACAAAGCAGCTGCTAAAGGTTTACCGATCAGTATGAATATCCTCATTCATGGACATTAAGCTTCTCGGACGGTTCCAGCCTCAAACTCATTCACTAATACTTGAACTTTTGTGTTGATCTCCTCGTTCTTAGACTTTGGACCCGTCAGAGGTAGTCGTGGATAAACTACTTTCATTCCTCTACCCCCATTCGGCACCGAGGTTTAAAAATGTGACCAATTTCAGAAGGGGAGGAATGGGACGGGCAAAGAAAGGCCTCAATCTGTTCTTAGAATAAAAGGAGCTCTTACAGGGAAATGGAAAGAATTACTACCCGTGTGAGCTGGTGGTTGAACACCAGGGGGTGTGTATGGAAGACATCATTGGTACAACACATCTTCATTGTCCTCGGCCTGAAGTGGCTGATAACAGAAAACAAAGGTGGGACGATAAATTACAGTGTCAGGTCTCCATTAAATTGTTACCAGTACCAGTGAGCACACACTGGGGACCAGACGACCATCTAACATGTATGGGGCCTCGTGAAGGACGTATCAGGCATTCAATAGAATTCAGCACTGATCCTCACAAAGTAGGAGCCGAGAATTTTTGTACTTTAAGGGAAAAAGTTCTTTAAGTTTACTTCATTTCTTTAGTGTTAATACAAAACACAACACTTAATGCAAATCCATCGTAAGAGCAAAATCCTCCAGGAAATAAGCTTGAAGAAATTCCGGGGCAGATTATTGGGTAAGATCGTCACGTAAAGAAATCAGTCCAATCTGCTGTCCCCCTCTACGTATTTCAACACTACCCCCAGGTCTTCAGCTCTGGGAGCAACTGACATTGTGAGTTTTCTCTAAGCATACCTCCTCCGTTCTTGTAGCAGAGGTACGGAAATCTCCATACATTGCCCAATCCGATGATCTCTCCGGCCACTGACAGCACAAACTCCATCTTATTGTTCCATTGACCCCGTTCTGTCATCTGTTTACCACCTTCATCCTGAGGCTCCTTCTCCATCAGCGGCTGAGACTGAAAAGACTCTCCATTCCCCACCGCTCCCGGGATCTTGTTATCCATGACACCTGCAGAACCGCGAGAAAGACAAATGCTCTGTACCCCAAGTGTCATTATCCTGTACCCAATTGTCATGCCATTATCCTGTACCCAATTTATCATGCCATTATCCTGCACCCCGAGTGTCAGTGTCATTATCCTGTACCCCAATTGTCAGTGCATTATCCTGTACCCCAATTATCAGTGCCATTATCCTGCACCCCGAGTGTCAGTGTCATTATCCTGTACCCCAATTGTCAGTGCCATTATCCTGTACCCCAATTATCAGTGCCATTATCCTGCACCCCGAGTGTCAGTGTCATTATCCTGCACCCCGAGTGTCAGTGTCATTATCCTGTACCCCAATTGTCAGTGCCATTATCCTGTACCCCAATTATCAGTGCCATTATCCTGCAGCTCAAGTGTCAGTGTCATTATCCTGCTCCCCGAGTGTGTCATTATCCTGCACCCCGAATGTCAGAGTCATTATCCTGCACCCCGAGTGTCAATGTCATTATCCTGCACCCGGATTGTCAGTGTCATAATCCTACACCCCAAATGTCAGGGTCATCTTGCACCCCGAGTCGCAGGGTCATTATCCTGCACCCCGAGTCGCAGGGTCATTATCCTGCACCCCGAATGTCAGGGTCATTATCCTGCACCCCGAATGTCAGTCATTATAATGCACCCCAAGTGTCAGTGTCATCATCCTGTACCCGAGCGTGAGTCATTATCCTGTACCCCGAGTGTCAGTGTCATTATTCTGTACCCCGAGCGTGAGTCATCATCCTGTACCCCGAATGTTAGTGTCATTATCCTGTACCTCGAGCGTCAGTCATTATCCTGTACCCCGACCGTCAGAGTCATTATCCTGCCCCCCCCGAGTGTCAGGGTCATTATCCTGCACCCCAAATGTCAGGGTCATTATCCTGCACCCCGAATGTCAGCGCCATTGTCCTGTACCCCGTGTCAGCACCACTGTCCTGTACCCCGAGTGTCAAGTGTTATTATCTTGTACCCTGAGTGTCAGTATCATTATCATTTACCCCGAGTGTCACTGTCCTTAATCCCCCTCCCCCCTTCCGAGTATCAGCGTCCCAATCCTGCGATTCTCCATGATATGGTCTGATATAAGTGATGCTATTACTGTTCTGGTCTCTGGCGGAATAAGAATGATCTGCAGATAATTACCTTTTGTTATCAGCGATTTCCAGGATTGTGGAGAAATCCAATAAATCCAGAACTGAGGGTCGGGGTCAGGGGGAGCCCATCATAATAGGAAGAAGTCCGATGGTCAGTGCACAGAGAATGTAGCCTGGCAGTCAGTGAATGGAGTCCAGAGCATCCGATCAACGGAGTACAGGGGTCAATGGGTGAAGAGAGAATCCTGGAGGTCAGAGCAGAGACAGCAGCAGACCATCGGGTCAATGCTGGATGACCAGGGTCCCGAGCAGGGAGAGCAGAGACCGGGGGTCAGTGAAGGGAGAGTAGAAACCGGGGGTCAGAGCAGGGAGAGCAGAAAACCGGGGGTCAGTGCAAGGAGAGCAGAATCCGGCGGTCAGTGCAGGGAGAACAGAGACTGGGGTCCAGAGCAGGGAAAGCAGAGACTGGGAGTCAGTGCAGGGAGAGCAGAGACCGGGGGTCAGTGCAGAGAGAGCAGAGACTGGGGTCCAGAACAGGGAGGGCAGAGGCTAGGGTCCAGAGCAGGGAGAGCAGAGACCGGGGGTCAGTGCAGGGAGAGCAGAGACCGGGGGTCAGTGCAGGTAGAGCAGAGACTGGGGTCCAGAACAGGGAGAGCAGAGACCGGGGGTCAGTGCAGGGAGAGCAGAGACCGGGGGTCAGTGCAGGGAGAGCAGAGACCGGGGGTCAGTGCAGGGAGAGCAGAGACCGGGGTCAGTGCAGGGAGAGCAGAGACCGGGGTCAGTGCAGGGAGCAGAGGCTAGGGTCCAGAGCAGGGAGAGCAGAGACTGGGGTCCAGAGCAGGGAGAGCAGAGACCGGGGGTCACTGCAGGGAGAGCAGAGGCCGGGGGTCTAGAACAGGGAGAGCAGAGACCGGGGTCAGTGCAGGGAGCAGAGGCTAGGGTCCAGAGCAGGGAAAGCAGAGACTGGGAGTCAGTGCAGGGAGAGCAGAGACCGGGGGTCAGTGCAGAGAGAGCAGAGACTGGGGTCCAGAACAGGGAGGGCAGAGGCTAGGGTCCAGAGCAGGGAGAGCAGAGACCGGGGGTCAGTGCAGGTAGAGCAGAGACTGGGGTCCAGAACAGGGAGAGCAGAGACTGGGGGTCAGTGCAGGGAGAACAGAGACCGGGGGTCAGTGCAGGGAGAGCAGAGACCGGGGGTCAGTGCAGGGAGAGCAGAGGCTAGGGTCCAGAGCAGGGAGAGCAGAGACTAGGGGTCCAGAGCAGGGAGAGCAGAGACTGGGGGTCAGTGCAGGGAGAGCAGAGACCGGGGGTCAGTGCAGGGAGAGCAGAGACCGGGGGTCAGTGCAGGGAGAGCAGAGACTAGGGTCCAGAGCAGGGAAGCAGAGACCGGGGGTCAGTGCAGAGAGAGTATTAGCACATGAGAGCAGAGCATTGGGTCAGTGGTGGCAGAGGGTCCGCTCTCTTCTGTCCTCTCTTCTCGGTCTCCACTGTCGCAGCCTCCACAGTTCTTCGGGTTATTTAAAGGATGAAGGAAGTGATTGTAAGCTTCCCCGCCCTCACATTCCTGGGTCCATCCGAGAGCAGGAGGGCACAGAGGTGGCTGGGCAGCCGGGTCACCAGACGTCCCTGCATCAGCAACAGCCATCACAAAGGTCACTATCTGTCAATGCTGAAGCTGGTTTCTTATTCGTCAATTTTTTTTTTTCTGTTTTTTACAGGTTTAACGACAAAAATAAAAAATGACAAATAAATGCAGCGAGGAGCCTGATGTGACCATTCCTAAGAGCAGCTCCAGTCAGCCTCCTAGTGGCAGCCGCAGGCACCATGGCTTCCTGTGTCCCCCAATGACGTGATAGAGAAATATAAAACTGGCAGAAAAATGGGCAATGTGGGCACTGAAGGGTGTAGCTGAAAGGGTTAAATGACTTTGGGCCACTGATCTCACAGCACCATTACACAGTGATGGCCGCGTCACGATCAGGACACTCCAGCCGGCCCAAATGGGCTCTGGGCATCAGAGGGGGCAAATAGCCAATTGTCACAGATTAGTATCTGGTGTCTCCTGGGGGTTACAGGAGTGACTGAATGTGGTGCGGCCATCACTGCCTGTAATGGTGCTGTGAGACCAGTGGCCCAGTCATTTAACCCTTTCAGGAACGCCCTTCACTGCCCACTTTGATATTTTCGGTAGCTGCTCTTAGGAGCGGTCACATCAGGCTCCTCGCCGCATTTTATTATTGTAATTTTTTACTTTTGTTGTTAAACCTGTAAGAAACAGAAAAAGAAATTGCCAAATAAGAACCCAACTTCAGCATCATCACTATCTGACCCTTCCTCCTGCACGGACATGAGGCGTCTGCTGGGAAAGCTGGGTGACGGCTCTGTGCTGACCGCTATGAGGTGACAGATCTGTGCTAATCGCTCTGTGGTGACAGATCTGTGGTAATCGCTCTGTGGTGACAGATCTGTGGTGACGGCTGTGTGGTGACAGATCTGTGGTGACGGCTGTGTGGTGACAGATCTGTGGTGACGGCTATGTGGTGACAGATCTGTGGTGACAGCTGTATGGTGACAGATCTGTGGTGACAGCTGTGTGGTGACAGATCTGTGGTGACAGCTGTATGGTGACAGATCTGTGGTGACAGCTGTGTGGTGACAGATCTGTGGTGACAGCTGTATGGTGACAGATCTGTGGTGACAGCTGTGTGGTGACAGATCTGTGGTGACAGCTGTATGGTGACAGATCTGTGGTGACAGCTGTATGGTGACAGATCTGTGGTGACAGCTGTGTGGTGACAGATCTGTGGTGACAGCTGTATGGTGACAGATCTGTGGTGAAGCTGTATGGTGACAGATCTGTGTGTGACAGCTGTGTGGTGACAGATCTGTGGTGACAGCTGTATGGTGACAGATCTGTGGTGACAGCTGTATGGTGACAGATCTGTGGTGACAGCTGTATGGTGACAGATCTGTGGTGACAGCTGTGTGGTGACAGATCTGTGGTGACAGCTGTTGGTGACAGATCTGTGGTGACCGCATGAGGTGACAGCTCTGTGGTATGCTTGTGGTGACAGATCTGTGGTGATGGCTGTGTGGTGACAGATCTGTGGTGACGGCTATGTGGTGACAGATCTGTGGTGACAGCTGTATGGTGACAGATCTGTGGTGACAGCTGTGTGTGACAGATCTGTGGTGACAGCTGTATGGTGACAGATCTGTGGTGACAGCTGTGTGGTGAAGATCTGTGGTGACAGCTGTGTGGTGACAGATCTGAGGTGACAGCTGTGTGGTGACAGATCTGTGTTGACAGCTGTGTGGTGACAGATCTGTGGTGACCACTCTGAGGCAACAGCTATGTGGTAATCGCTCTGTGGTGACAGCTGTGTGGTGACAGCTGTGTGGTGACCACTCTGAGGCAACAACTCTGTGGTAATCGCTCTGTGGTGACAGATCTGTAGATGACCGCTCTGTGGGGACGAGGCTGTGTGGTGACCGATCTGCGGTGACAGCTGTGTGGAGACAGATCTGAGGCAACAGCTCTGTGGTAATTGCTCTGTGGTGAGAGATCTGTGGTGACCACTCTGAGGAACAGCTCTGTGGTAATCGCTCTGTGTGACCGCTCTGTGGTGACGGCTGTGTGGTGACCGCTCTGTGGTGACAGATCTGTGGTGACCGCTCTGTAGATGACCGCTCTGAGGCGATGGCTCTGTAGTAATCGCTCTGAGGTGACCGCTCTGTAGATGACCGCTCTGAGGTGACGACGCTGTGGTAATCGCTCTGAGGCGATGGCTCTGTGGTGACCACTCTGAGGTGACGACTCTGTGGTAATCGCTCTGTAGATGACTGCTCTTAGGCGATGGCTCTGTAGTAATCGCTCTGAGGTGACCGCTCTGTAGATGACCGCTCTGAGGTGACGAATGTGGTAATCGCTCTGAGGTGATGACTCTGTGGTGACAGATCTGTGGTGACGAATGTGGTAATCGCTCTGAGGTGATGACTCTGTGGTGACAGATCTGTGGTGACGAATGTGGTAATCGCTCTGAGGTGATGACTGTGGTAATCGCTCTGTGGTGACCGCTCTGAGGCGATGGCTCTGTAGTAATCGCTCTGTGGTGACGGCTCTGAGGTGACGACTGTGGTAATCGCTCTGAGGTGATGACTGTGGTAATCGCTCTGTGGTAATCGCTCTGAGGTGATGACTGTAGTAATCGCTCTGAGGTGACCGCTCTGAGGCGATGGCTCTGTAGTAATCGCTCTGTGGTGACCGCTCTGAGGTGACGACTGTGGTAATCGCTCTGAGGTGATGACTGTGGTAATCGCTCTGTGGTGACTGCTCTGAGGCGATGGCTCTGTAGTAATCGCTCTGTGGTGACCGCTCTGTGGTGACCGCTCTGAGGTGACGACTGTGGTAATCGCTCTGAGGTGATGACTGTGGTAATCGCTCTGTGGTGACCGCTCTGAGGCGATGGCTCTGTAGTAATCGCTCTGAGGTGACCGCTCTGTAGATGACCGCTCTGAGGTGACGACGCTGTGGTAATCGTTCTGAGGCGATGGCTCTGTGGTAATCGCTCTGAGGCGATGGCTCTGTGGTGACCATTCTGAGGTGACGACTCTGTGGTAATCGCTCTGTAGATGACTGCTCTTAGGCGATGGCTCTGTAGTAATCGCTCTGAGGTGACCGCTCTGTAGATGACCGCTCTGAGGTGACGAATGTGGTAATCGCTCTGAGGTGATGACTCTGTGGTGACAGATCTGTGGTGACGAATGTGGTAATCGCTCTGAGGTGATGACTGTGGTAATCGCTCTGTGGTGACCGCTCTGAGGCGATGGCTCTGTAGTAATCGCTCTGTGGTGACGGCTCTGAGGTGACGACTGTGGTAATCGCTCTGAGGTGATCACTGTGGTAATCGCTCTGTGGTAATCGCTCTGAGGTGATGACTGTAGTAATCGCTCTGAGGTGACCGCTCTGAGGCGATGGCTCTGTAGTAATCGCTCTGTGGTGACCTCTCTGAGGTGACGACTGTGGTAATCGCTCTGAGGTGATGACTGTGGTAATCGCTCTGTGGTGACTGCTCTGAGGCGATGGCTCTGTAGTAATCGCTCTGTGGTGACCGCTCTGTGGTGACCGCTCTGAGGTGACGACTGTGGTAATCGCTCTGTGGTGACTGCTCTGAGGCGATGGCTCTGTAGTAATCGCTCTGTGGTGACCGCTCTGTGGTGACCGCTCTGAGGTGACGACTGTGGTAATCGCTCTGAGGTGATGACTGTGGTAATCGCTCTGTGGTGACCGCTCTGAGGCGATGGCTCTGTAGTAATCGCTCTGTGGTGACGGCTCTGAGGTGACGACTGTGGTAATCGCTCTGAGGTGATGACTGTGGTAATCGCTCTGAGGTGACCGCTCTGAGGCGATGGCTCTGTAGTAATCGCTCTGAGGTGACCGCTCTGAGGCGATGGCTCTGTAGTAATCGCTCTGTGGTGACCACTCTGAGGTGACGACTGTGGTAATCGCTCTGAGGTGACCGCTCTGAGGCGATGGCTCTGTAGTAATCGCTCTGTGGTGACCGCTCTGAGGTGATGACTGTGGTAATCGCTCTGAGGTGACGACTGTGGTAATCGCTCTGAGGTGACCGCTCTGAGGTGATGACTGTAGTAATCACTCTGAGGTGACCGCTCTGAGGTGATGGCTCTGTAGTAATCGCTCTGTGGTGACCGCTCTGAGGTGATGACTGTGGTAATCGCTCTGAGGCGATGGCTCTGTAGTAATCACTCTGAGGTGACCGCTCTGAGGTGATGGCTCTGTAGTAATCGCTCTGAGGTGATGACTGTGGTAATCGCTCTGAGGCGATGGCTCTGTAGTAATCGCTCTGTGGTGACCGCTCTGAGGTGATGACTGTGGTAATCGCTCTGAGGCGATGGCTCTGTAGTAATCGCTCTGTGGTGACCGCTCTGAGGTGATGACTGTAGTAATCACTCTGAGGTGACCGCTCTGAGGTGATGGCTCTGTAGTAATCGCTCTGTGGTGACCGCTCTGAGGTGATGACTGTAGTAATCACTCTGAGGTGACCGCTCTGAGGCGATGGCTCTGTAGTAATCGCTCTGTGGTGACCGCTCTGAGGTGATGACTGTGGTAATCGCTCTGAGGTGACGACTGTGGTAATCGCTCTGAGGTGACCGCTCTGAGGCGATGGCTCTGTAGTAATCGCTCTGAGGTGACCGCTTTGAGGCGATGGCTCTGTGGTAATCGCTCTGTGGTAATCGCTCTGAGGCGATGGCTCTGTAGTAATCGCTCTGTGGTGACCGCTCTGAGGCGATGGCTCTGTAGTAATCGCTCTGAGGTGACGACTGTGGTAATCGCTCTGAGGTGACCGCTCTGAGGCGATGGCTCTGTAGTAATCACTCTGAGGTGACCGCTCTGAGGTGAGACGTGGTACGCTCTGTGGTATGTAATCGCTCTGAGGTGACGACTGTGGTAATCGCTCTGAGGTGACCGCTCTGAGGTGACGACTGTGGTAATCGCTCTGTGGGGACAAAAACAGTGATTCTGATATTCCGTTTTTTTTGTGTTCAGGATAAATATTCTGATGTTTTATCACTTGTACAAACCTGATAATAATAGTGACATCACCGCTGCGGAAATATGGCGGAGACGGGGTCTCCAGGAGCCCCCGACTGCCTGATAATGCAACCGCCACCCTGGAGTCGTGTTATCAGGGAGATGAGGGTCCGACTCCTGAGCAAGGAGATTGTCCAGATTAGATACAGCAGATACACAGCTCAGCAGCCAGTATCAGACAGGAGAGGATTAGATACACGGCTCAGCAGACAGTATCAGACAGGAGAGGATTAGATACACGGCTCAGCAGTCAGTATCACACAGGAGAGGATTAGATACACGGCTCAGCAGTTAGTATCACACAAAAGAGGATTAGACACACGGCTCAGCAGTCAGTATCACACAGGATAGGATTAGATACACGGCTCAGCAGTCAGTATCACACAGGAGAGGATTAGATACACGGCTCAGCAGCAGTATCACACAGGAGAGGATTAGATACACGGCTCAGCAGTCAGTATCACACAGGAGAGGATTAGATACACGGCTCAGCAGTCAGTATCACACAGGATAGGATTAGATACACGGCTCAGCAGTCAGTATGACACAGGAGAGGATTAGATACACGGCTCAGCAGTTAGTATCACACAGGAGAGGATTAGACACACGGCTCAGCAGTCAGTATCACACAGGATAGGATTAGATACATGGCTCAGCAGTTAGTATCACACAGGATAGGATTAGATACACAGCTCAGCAGTCAGTATCACACAGGAGAGGATTAGATACACGGCTCAGCAGTCAGTATCACACAGGAGAGGATTAGATACACAGCTCAGCAGCCAGTATCACACAGGAGAGGATTAGATACACGGCTCAGCACTCAGTATCAGCTAGAATAGGATTAGATACACGGCTCAGCAGACAGTATCACACAGGAGAGGATTAGATACATGGCTCAGCAGTCAGTATCACACAGGAGAGGATTAGATACATGGCTCAGCAGTCAGTATCACACAGGAGAGGATTAGATACATGGCTCAGCAGTCAGTATCACACAGGAGAGGAATAGATACATGGCTCAGCAGTCAGTATCACACAGGAGAGGATTAGATACATGGCTCAGCAGACAGTATCACACAGGAGAGGATTAGATACACGGCTCAGCAGTCAGTATCACACAGGAGAGGATTAGATACACGGCTCAGCAGTCAGTATCACACAGGAGAGGATTAGATACATGACTCAGCAGTCAGTATCACACAGGATAGGATTAGATACATGGCTCAGCAGACAGTATCACGAAGGAGAGGATAAGATACACGGCTCAGCAGACAGTATCACACAGGAGAGGATTAGATACACGGATGAGCAGACAGTATCACACAGGAGAGGATTAGATACACGGATGAGCAGGCAGTATCATACAGGATGGGACTAGGTACACGGCTCAGCAGACAGTATCACACAGGATAGGATTAGATACACAGCTCAGCAGCCAGTATCACCCAGGATAGGATTAGATACACGGCTCAGCAGACAGTATTACACAGGAGAGGATTAGATACACGGGTCAGCAGACAGTATTACACAGGAGAGGATTAGATACACAGCTCAGCAGACAGTATTACACAGGAGAGGATTAGATACACGGCTCAGCAGACAGTATCACACAGGATAGGATTAGATACACAGCTCAGCAGACAGTATCACACAGGAGAGGATTAGATACACAGCTCAGCAGACAGTATTACACAGGAGAGGATTAGATACACGGCTCAGCAGACAGTATTACACAGGAGAGGATTAGATACATGGTCTCAGCAGACAGTATCACACAGCATAGGATTAGATACACAGCTCAGCAGACAGTATCACACAGGATAGGATTAGATACACGGCTCAGCAGTCAGTATCACACAGGAGAGGATTAGATACACAGCTCAGCAGACAGTATCACACAGGAGAGGATTAGATACACAGCTCAGCAGACAGTATTACACAGGAGAGGATTAGATACACGGCTCAGCAGACAGTATTACACAGGAGAGGATTAGATACATGGCTCAGCAGACAGTATCACACAGCATAGGATTAGATACACAGCTCAGCAGACAGTATCACACAGGATAGGATTAGATACACGGCTCAGCAGTCAGTATCACACAGGAGAGGATTATATACACGGCTCAGCAGACAGTATCACGAAGGAGAGGATAAGATACACGGCTCAGCAGACAGTATCACACAGGAGAGGATTAGATACACGGATGAGCAGACAGTATCACACAGGAGAGGATTAGATACACAGATGAGCAGACAGTATCACACAGGAGAGGATTAGATACACGGATGAGCAGACAGTATCATACAGGAGATGATTAGATACACGGCTCAGCAGACAGTATCACACAGCATAGGATTAGATACACAGCTCAGCAGACAGTATCACACAGGATAGGATTAGATACACGGCTCAGCAGTCAGTATCACACAGGAGAGGATTAGATACATGGCTCAGCAGACAGTATCACGAAGGAGAGGATAAGATACACGGCTCAGCAGACAGTATCACACAGGAGAGGATTAGATACACGGATGAGCAGACAGTATCACACAGGAGAGGATTAGATACACGGATGAGCAGACAGTATCACACAGGAGAGGATTAGATACACGGATGAGCAGACAGTATCATACAGGATGGCACTAGGTACATGGCTCAGCAGACAGTATCACATATGATTAAGTTAGATACAGCATCCAGCACACAATATCACAACCAATAGCCTTAGATACTACTGCTCAGCAGACATTATCTCGTATAAGGCTGTAACACTGTGTGCTGAGGCTTAGATACACCAGATAGGTATCGCAGGGTCCCCAGTTATTTTCTGTCCTCTGACGTTCCTCCGTGTAATCTTCTCCTGCTTACGCAGCACATTTCGGCACCTGCCTGTGGTGACCTCTTCTCCTCGCTGTGTGTCGCCGCCCTGCTGTTCACAGGTCCCATCTGCACATCTGAAGATCCAGATGCTTTCACAAGAGGTGGCCCTGCAGAAAGAAGCTCAGCCTCAGGGACAGACGGGAACTACAACCCCTAAATTCCATCACCCCCAACAGCTGTGGAGCTGCATTAACCCCTCACTACCATGGGCTGCTCGCAGATTTCTAATGAGCAAGCATTGGTAGCAGCTTCCCATTACAGGGGGGCATCCAGCTGTCCCCTTACAGGGAGGGAAGCACCCAGTTGTCCCCTTACAGGGTGTGCACCCTGCTTTCCCACTGCATGGGGGTCACGCAGCTTTCCCATTACAGGGAGGGTGGCACCCAAGTTTCCAATGATATAGTAGGCACCCAGCTTTCCCATTACAGAATGGACACCCAGCTTTCTCATTACAGGGTGGAGGGGAGGAGGGCACCCAGCTTTACCATTACAGGGTGGAGGCACCCAGCTTTCCCAGGGCTCTGAATGGCAATTCCGATGTCATATTTAAACAAGTGTCATTCATGGGCCTTGGAAAGCTGTGTGTTCATCAGCAAGGGTGTAACAGCGGCCATATTACTTCTCTCCAAAGTGCAGATACATCTATATCTTTATCATTAACACACTAATGTCTGACATTTACTAGTGTTTTATATGATAGAAGGAAATCCTCCTCCATCTTCGCTCCTGCTCCGCAGCATGAAGAAAAGAATTTGGTGGGCGGCTGTTGATATATGTGTCTGCGCCGCGTGGAGCCGCGTCCTCGCCCCGTCCTCCTGCAGGTTCGGGATCGGACAGCTGTGACCCGATCTGAGTTCTATAAAAAAAAAAAAAATCTTCATAGAACATCTGATCTGTTAACATTAAACATGACAGAAGCCGCATGACCCGATGTGAACGCAGAAGAGAGCGGAGGTAGCGGAGCATGGCGGAGGCGACAGGCCGGACACACGGGGCACAAGGCCAAAGTCTCCACTGAACAGCACATTCTGCTTCACTGGCATACAGCTGATTTACGGTACATACATTACCTTCCTACAGTCACCACTAGAGGGAGCTCACTGCATACAGATTTATACAGCTACCACTAGAGTGCGCTCACTATATACAGATTTATACAGTTGCCAATAGAGGGAACTCACTAAATATATATTTATACAGCCGCCACTAGAGGGAGCTCACAAAAGACGGATTTTGGTAAGACCTTACCTGTAAAATCCTTTTCAGCGAAGGAAGGAAGGGAGACACAGTCATTACTAGTGGGTAGGCGGAGCCCACACAGGATAGAACACCTCAGATTAAAAAAAGAGTGTTGACCGGCCCCTCCAGCTTGGGCTCCTCCTACTCCAGCTCTCCAGTCTGTACACAAGCTAAGGAAGAGCAAAAATCACCAGCGGAGCAACATAACCCCTTCTGAAGGACTTCAGAGAAATAACAAGAAGATAGGTTATGCATATAACAGAAAAAACCACACAGTCCCAGGTACTACTCACTGAACCTGACCACTGCGATGAGCTGGCAATGCTGGAAAAGCCTTAGCGCGCCGACCTCAGCCCAGATAATCGCTATCAGAGAAGGGTCACGCCGCATCTGAAAACACAACAACACACTTCTGCCATGGGAGGGATCTGTGTCTCCCTTCCTTCCTTCGCTGAAAAGGATTTTACAGGTAAGGTCTTACCAAAATCCGTCTTTCAGCAGCAGATGGAAGGAAGGGAGACACAGTCATTACTAGTGGGACGTCCCAAAGCAGTCCAGAAATTAAGGGTGGGCAAAAAACCAACAGAGGCAGATTCCCAACAACTTAAATAAATGCGCAACTAGCGCTAAATACAAGTTCACAAGAACTTTAAACTGCGGCCGCCTGCAGGACCCTACGTCCTAAGGCCGCATCAGCGGAAGCACTGACGTCCACCTTATAAAATTTCATAAATGTGTGGACAGAGCGCCAGGTCGCCGCCCGGCAGAGCTGAGCTGCCGAGGCCCCTTGATGAAAGGCCCACGATGAACCCACAGCCCTTGTGGAGTGAGCTCGAATCTTAATCGGGCAAGGTTCGCCCTTAAGTCGGTAAGCCTCTAAAATGGCCGACCGAATCCAACGAGCTATAGAATCCTTGGAAGCTCGTTGACCACATCGACGACCTGCTGGAATCACAAACAGAGAATCCGACTTCCGAAAACTTTGAGTAATAGACAAATAGAACTTCAAAGCCCGCACCGAATCCAATGTGTGCAAGGCCCGTTCCTTCGCATTCCTCGGCTCCGGACAAAGCGAGGGCAACACAATATCCTGGTTAACATGAAATTGTGACACCACCTTAGGTAGAAAGTCGCCCCGTGTGCGAAGCACTACGCGATCTGGGTGAAACTCCAGAAAAGGAGGCGAGCAAGAAAGAGCCGCCAACTCAGAAACCCTTCTCAAAGAAGTGACCGCCACTAGGAAGTCAACCTTCCAAGAGAGCAAAGAAAGGCTAACAGAGTCCATAGGCTCAAAAGGCCCATGTTGAAGAGCCTCCAAGACAAGATTGAGCCGCCAAGGAGACACAAGCGCCTTCCGCGGCGGAAACTGACGGGTTACCCCGCGAAAAAAGGAACGTACGTTCCTACGCGAGGCGATAGCCTTCCGAAACAGCAAGGACAGAGCAGAAACCTGCCCCTTCAGAGTGCTAACTGCCAAACCCTTGTCCAGCCCGTACTGCAAAAAGGCCAACAAATTGGGAATGGAAAAAATCCTCGGGTTCCTAGAAGAACCCGAACACCACGAAAAGAAGGCTTCCCAAGTCTTGTGATAAATCCTAGTAGTAGCCGGACCTCTGGCAGCTCGCAGAGTGGCAATGACTTCGGCTGAAAAACCTTGACGGATCAAGATTTCGGTCTCAAGAGCCACGTCGTCAAACGCAGAGACTTCAGGTCCGGGTGACGAACGGGCCCTTGGGTTAACAGGTCCGGGCGAAGAGGGAGTGGAAGTGGAGACGCTGCCAGAAGCGACACCAGTGTCGAGAACCACGTCCTCCTTGGCCAATCTGGGGCTATCAACATAGCCGGGACTCTTTCCAGTCTGATCCGACGCAACACCAGAGGAAGTAAGGATATCGGCGGGAACACATAGATTAGCTCGAATTGGTCCCAAGGAGCCACCAGAGCATCCACCGCCACAGCCTTCGGGTCCTTGTACCTGGACATGAACGTCGGTAACTTGGCATTGAACCTGGATGCCATCAAATCCACTTGGGGAGTCCCCCAACGGGAGCACAGCAGTGCAAAAATTTCTGGATGAAGACTCCATTCTCGGGGATCCATCTTTTCGCGACTGAGGAAGTCCGCTGTGATATTCTGAACTCCTGGAATGTGAATCGCAGAGATGGCTGGCACCCTGGCCTCGGGCCATACCAGGATCCGAGACACCTCCATCATGAGCCTGAAGCTCCTCGTCCCACCTTGATGGTTGATATATGCGACCGCCGGCGTTGTCTGTCTGCACTCGGACTGGTAGACCGCTTAAAGGGACCGTCCAGTGTTGGATGCAAAGGAAAATTGCCCTCAATTCCAGGATGTTGATCGGCAGGACAGACTCTTCCGACGACCATACTCCCTGAATCCAGAGATCGTTCCAGACACCCCCCCAGTCCGTCAGGCTGGCATCGGTGGTTGTGATCGACCACCTCGGAGGGAGGAAGGACTTCCCCAGGGATAACACTTCCGGACGTAACCACCATCCTAGAGACACTCGTACCCTGTGGGAGATGATGACACTGCAATCCAGTGAAAACTGCGATCGATCCCAACGGTTCAAGATGAGCATTTGGAGAGCCCTGGAATGAAATTGGGCAAACGGAATTGCCTCCATCGACGCCACCATCAAACCCAGAAGGCGCAAACACCTTCGATGGGACATTGCTGTCGAAGACTTCATAACCTGTACATGTCGAAGAAGACTCGCTTGCTTGTCTGGAGGCAGAGACACCACTGCTCGTACCGTGTCGAAATGCATTCCCAAAAACAGGATTGACTGCGACGGTTCCAGAGACGACTTCTCCCAATTGACCAGCCACCCGAAGTCCTCCAGGAGCTGAAGGATAGATTGCGAGCCGTCACCGCCTCCTCCTTTGAGGATGCCTGTTATGTTTCGGTAACTGAGGAGTGCAGGCAAAAAAGGCAATACACCAGAGCAGTTGGAATCTATGAGATTGCAGTACCCTGACTAACCACAACAACTAGAGGCAGCCGTGGAGCGTTCCTACGTTGGTCCTAGACGCCTCGTCACAGCCTGAGAAACTAACTACACCTAAAGATAGATATAGGAAAGCTATCTGCCCCGGAGCAGAACCCCAAAGATAACAGAAAGCCCCCAAACATGTAATGGCGGTTAGACAAGAAGAAATACTGACACAGACAGAAAATAGTATGAGCAAACGTTGGGGCCCAAACTAACTAAATAGAAAAGGATAGGAAGGGTACTTACTGCAATCCCAGAAAACCCTGAAAAGCACCAACTTTACTAATTTCAAAAACACCTGAGATCACACGACCTCTACCACCTAAATTAGTTCTCTGGTGTAACAAAATCAAAACAGCAGCCACTGAAAAAACTGGAAAAAGCAAAAGTACAAACATCAGTGGCTGAACTAAACAGAGGGCAAAAGCCCCCGGAGGGGACCCTGAAGGCCCCCACAGAAGTGCAGGACAAAATGCAAAAATCAAGCACAAAAACAAAAAGAAGAAAATGTCTTATCTGTTAGCAGGAGATGCAGACACGACACAGCAGGCTACAAGGGAAACAGGAATCAAGGATAGAGACCAGAACAATTGATCACCGGCAACCCTGATGGGAAGGTGACTCCCTGATATAAGACCAGTCAGTAACACCTGATTCCCAATCCTCACAATCTTCACTGGACAGACCAGCACCGCTTGTAACCACCAGAGGGAGCCTCTGCTCAGAACTCATCCCAAGCCCACTCACAACAGTACCCCCCCCTTGAGGAGGGGTCACCGAACCCTCATTTGAGCAACCAGGTCGGTCAGGATGAGTTCTATGGTACGCACGGATGAGTCTCCTAGCATGGATGTCCGAAGCAAACACCCAAGAATTGTCTTCCTGACCATAACCTCTCCACTTAACCAAATACTGGAGTTTCCGTCTAGAAAAACGAGAATCTAATATTTTCTCAACCACATACTCCAGATTGCCCTCAACCAAAACAGGGTCAGGAGGTACAGCAGCAGGAACCACTGGCTCAACAAACCTCTTCAACAAGGACTTGTGGAACACGTTATGGATCTTAAATGTCCCTGGAAGAAGCAAACGAAAAGAAACAGGATTAAGAATCTCCATGATCTTATAAGGTCCAATGAACCTAGGCTTAAATTTAGGAGATGCTACTCTCATAGGAATATTTTTTGAGGACAACCAGACCAAGTCCCCTACTTTAAACCGAGGACCATCAGTCCTATGCCGGTTAGCAAACCGCTGGGCCCTCTCCTGAGAGAGGGACAACCTCTCCACTACCTGGTCCCAAATCTGTTGCATACGCTCCACAACAGAGTCAACACCTGGACAGACAGAAGCCTCCGTCTGTCCTGAAGAAAATCGAGGGTGAAACCCAGAATTACAGAAAAACGGAGACATCAAAGTGGCAGAGCTAGCCCTATTATTAAGAGCAAACTCAGCCAAAGGCAAAAAAGAGACCCAGTCATCCTGATCAGCAGACACAAAGCATCTTAGATAAGTCTCCAATGTCTGGTTTGTTCTCTCAGTTTGACCATTGGTCTGAGGATGAAATGCCGAGGAGAAAGACAATTGAACACTCAGTTTAGAACAAAAAGTCCTCCAAAATCTGGAAACAAACTGGACTCCTCTGTCAGACACTATGTTCTCAGGAATGCCGTGTAAACGAACCACGTGCTGAAGGAACAACGGCACCAATTCAGAGGAGGAAGGCAACTTAGGTAATGGCACAAGATGTATCATCTTGGAAAACCTATCACAAATCACCCAGATGGCGGTCATTCTCTGAGAAACAGGAAGGTCGGAAATGAAATCCATAGAGATATGGGTCCATGGTCTCTTGGGCACAGGCAATGGCATCAACAAACCACTAGAGCGAGAGAAAGGCTTGGAGCGAGAGAAAGGCTTGGAGCGAGAGCAAGTCCCGCAGGACTGCACAAATTCCCTGACATCACGAGACAAGGTAGGCCACCAAAAGGACCAACTAACCAAGTCTCTGGTACCAAAAATTCCGGGATGCCCAGCCAACGCGGAACAATGAATCTCAGACATCACACTCTTTTTCCACTGGTCCGGGACAAACAATTTTCCAACAGGGCAGCGCTCGGGCCTATCCTCCTGACACCCCTCCAGAGCAAGTCTCAAATTAGGTGAGATGGCGGAAAGAACTACACCCTCTTTCAAAATAACAGAAGGATCAGATAACTCAGGAGAGTCCGCAAGGAAGCTCCTCGAGAGGGCATCCGCCTTAACATTCTTAGTGCCAGGAAGAAAGGAAACCACAAAATTAAAACGTGTGAAAAACAAGGCCCACCTGGCCTGTCTAGGATTGAGTCGCTTGGCAGATTCCAGATAAACCAGATTCTTATGGTCAGTAAGGACCACCACCTGATGTTTGGCTCCCTCCAGCCAATGTCTCCACTCTTCAAAAGCCCACTTCATGGCCAATAACTCCCGATTACCCACATCATAATTACGTTCAGTAGGAGAAAATTTTCGAGAGAAAAAGGCACAAGGGTTACTTTTAGAGGTCTCTGGATCTATTTGGGACAAAACGGCACCTGCCCCAATTTCAGAGGCATCAACCTCCACCTGAAATGGCAGAGAAACATCAGGCTGCCGTAGAACAGGAGCAGAAGTGAATCTCTGCTTAAGTTCCTGAAATGCAGAGACTGCCTCAGGAGGCCAATTCACCACATCAGAACCCTTTTTGGTCAAATCAGTTAATGGTTTAACAATAACCGAGAAATTACCAATAAATTTACGATAAAAATTGGCAAAACCCAAAAATCTTTGAAGAGCCTTTAATGAAGTAGGTTGGACCCAATCACAGATGGCCTGAACCTTGACCGGGTCCATTTCAGTAACAGATGGGGACAAAATGAATCCCAGAAATGAGATCCTCTGTACGCCAAAAAGACACTTTGATCCCTTCACATACAGAGCATTCTCTCTCAAAATCTGGAATACAGTTCGAACATGTTTCACATGAGAGCCCCAGTCATTAGAAAAAATCAAGATATCATCCAAATAAACAATCATAAATTTATCCACAAAATCCCTGAAAATGTCATTCATGAAGGACTGGAAGACAGAAGGAGCATTAGTGAGTCCAAAGGGCATCACAAGGTACTCAAAATGCCCCTCCGGGGTATTGAATGCCGTCTTCCATTCATCCCCGTGCTTAATGCGAATAAGGTTATATGCCCCCCTGAGGTCAAGCTTGGTAAACCAAGTAGCGTTTTTCACCCTGGAAAACAGGTCAGAAATCAAGGGTAACGGGTATTGATATTTCACAGTAATATTGTTCAAAAGACGATAATCAATACACAGCCTTAATGAACCATCCTTTTTGGCCACAAAGAAAAAACCGGCACCTAAGGGTGAAGAGGATGGTCTGATATGACCCTTCTCCAATGACTCCTTGATATAAGACCGCATAGCGTCATGTTCAGGTACAGACAAGTTAAAAAGGCGACCTTTAGGGAATTTACTACCAGGCACTAATTCAATAGCGCAGTCATAGCTCCTATGGGGAGGCAAGGATGCAGATTTACTTTCGCTAAATACATCAGAAAAATCAATCAAAAAGTCAGGAACATCTTGAGCCTGGGGGGAGGCAGAAAAAACAGGAGTGTTGGTATTAACACATTGGCAGCCCCAACTGGTTACAGACACAGATTTCCAATCCAAAACAGGATTATGAGACTGTAACCAAGGGAAACCCAGTACGATAATATCATGCAGATTATACAGAACCAAAAATTTGCAGCACTCTTGATGATCAGGTTCAACCCTCATTATCACCTGAGTAGAGAACTGAGGTTTATTCTCAGCCAAAGGGGTAGAATCGATCCCCAGTAGGGAAATAGACTTCTGTAGGGGTATCAAGGGAAACCCAACGTTTAGCAAAATCATAATCCATCAGGTTAATAGCTGCTCCAGAATCAACGAAAGCCTGAGCAGAAAATGAGGACAGAGAGCATATCAGAGTGACAGTTAATAAAAACTTAGTCTGAACACTACCCAAGACAACTGAGCGTGCAAAACGTCTTCCCCGCTTAGGGCAGACTGGAATAGCATGAGAGGCATCACCACAGTAGAAACATAACCCATTGCGCTTTCGAAACTCATGACGCTGTGCCCCAGACACCACTCTATCACACTGCATGGATTCAGAAGCAGGTTCACAAGGCAACACTATTCCACGCATACTTCTCCGCTCACGCAAACGTCTGTCAATTTGAATCGCTAATGACATAGAATCATTGAGACCAGAGGGGACAGGGAATCCCACCATAACATCCTTTACATTATCTGACAGACCCTTCCGAAAAAGGGCCGCCAAAGCGTCGTCATTCCACTTGGTCAGGACTGCCCACCTACGGAATCTCTGACAGTATAACTCAGCGTCATCAAGCCCCTGATTTAATGCCAACAAGGCTTTTTCAGCTTGATCAGTGACATTAGGCTCATCGTACAATAACCCCAAAGCCTGAAAAAATGCATCAACATCACTCAAAACAGGATCCCCAGGTGTCAGGGAAAAAGCCCAATCCTGAGGATCGCCGCGCAGGAGAGAGATGACAATTTGAACCTGCTGCGCTGCGTTCCCTGAGGACTTAGATTTTAAGGCAAAAAACAATTTACAATTATTTTTGAAATTCTGAAACTTAGCTCGATCCCCTAAAAACAAATCTGGCATGGGGATCCTAGGTTCCACAACAGGCAACCTAGCAAGATATGCAGCAATACTCTGAACCTCAGTGGCAAGCTGATCCACACGGCCAGACAACTGTGCAAACTCCATTGAGAGAAAAAATCCTCCCCAGCACCCAGAGATACAGAGGGAAAAAAAAAAAAAATGCAACAAACAGAAAAATATCTCTGACAACTGTTTTTTCTTTCACAAATTTTTTCCCTTCTGTGAGTACCATACAATTTTAAATTTTGGGCCGGTGATACTGTTATGTTTCGGTAACTGAGGAGTGCAGGTAAAAAAGGCAATACACCAGAGCAGTTGGAATCTATGGGATTGCAGTACCCTGACTAACCACCACAACTAGAGGCAGCCGTGGAGCGTTCCTACGTTGGTCCTAGACGCCTCGTCACAGCCTGAGAAACTAACTACACCTAAAGATAGAAATAGGAAAGCTATCTGCCCCGGAGCAGAACCCCAAAGATAATAGAAAGCCCCCAAACATGTAATGGCGGTTAGACAAGAAGAAATACTGACACAGACAGAAAATAGTATGAGCAAACGTTGGGGCCCAAACTAAATAGAAAAGGATAGGAAGGGTACTTACTGCAATCCCAGAAAACCCTGAAAAGCACCAACTTTACTAATTTCAAAAACACCTGAGATCACACGACCTCTACCACCTAAATTAGTTCTCTGGTGTAACAAAATCAAAACAGCAGCTACTGAAAAAACTGGCAAAAGTACAAACATCAGTGGCTGAACTAAACGGAGAGGGCAAAAGCCCCCGGAGGGGACCCTGAAGGCCCCCACAGAAGTGCAGGACAAAATGCAAAAATCAAGCACAAAAACAAAAAGAAGAAAATGTCTTATCTGTTAGCAGGAGATGCAGACACGACACAGCAGGCTACAAAGGAAACAGGAATCAAGGATTGAGACCAGAACAATTGATCACCGGCAACCCTGATGGGAAGGTGACTCCCTTATATAAGACCAGTCAGTAACACCTGATTCCCAATCCTCACAATCTTCACTGGACAGACCAGCACCGCTTGTAACCACCAGAGGGAGCCTCTGCTCAGAACTCATCCCAAGCCCACTCACAACAGATGCCACAATCAAAAGGTCGTCCAGATAGGGAAGAATCGTAACCCCCTGTCTTCGCAGAATCGCCATGAGAGGTGCCGGAATTTTTGTAAAAACTCTGGGTACTGAGGCCAACCCGAATGGCAGGGCCACAAACTGGTAATGGTCCTGACCTATGGCAAAACGAAGGAAACGTTGGTGGGCCTTTCCGACGGGAACATGCAAATAAGCGTCGCGAATGTCGATTGACACCAAAAAAATTGTTCTGCGACCGGGCCGCCACAACGGAGCGAGGTGACTCCATGCGGAATTTCCGGGTGCGGACATGCCGAATCAATCTTTTGAGATCCAGAATGGGGCGAAATTTGTCCTCCTTTTTGGGGACCACAAAGAGGTTGGAATAAAACCCTCTTCCCCGGTCCTCCGGCGGAACCGGTACCACCACACCCTTCTGCAGAAGTGAATCGACCTCCCGTAGTAGAGCGGCAAATAGCTCGGGCTCTGACGGAATGCGAGATTGGCAAAAACTGTCTGGGGGTCGAGAAAGAAACTCTATGAAGTAGCTTGTCGACACAACCCGCGTCACCCAGGCGTACGACACGCGGGAAGCCCAAGTCGGTTCGAATTGGAGCAGGCGACCTCCCACTCGAGAGCCCTCGAGTGAGACCCTGGCGTCAGTCCGCCTTAGCGGGCTTTTTGTCAGCTTCCCGCTTGTCTTGTCGGAAGCTCTGTTTCCAGGGAGTGCGGGATTACTGAGCGTTCTTTTTTCCTGAAAAAGAGGGACGACCCGATCCCCAAGAGGGCTGACCGAACCGTCCCCTGGACCGAAAGGACCGCCGACTACTACCGGCACTATGCCTGCCAGACGCAGAAGTCACAGCTCTTCCTGCGGTAAAGCCGTTTCTTTTGCCTTTGCCTTGGCAATCAGCTCCGTGAGGTCAGATCCAAATAGATGACCACCCTTGTAAGCTAAAGATAGCAAACCTTGTTTGGAAACCACGTCTCCGGTCCACTGTCTAAGCCACAGTGCTCTCCTGACTGTGATCGCCGAGGATTGCGCCCTGGACAGCAGAGACGCAGTATCCAAACCTGCATCACTGCCATATCGGGCTGCATCCTCCAACAACTTGAAAAGCCCCTCTACCTCGGATAGTGGGGATCCATCTTGCCACGCCGTCCGTAGACGGTCTAACCAGCTCAGGGAAGCTTTACAAGCACACATGGACCCTAGTACTGCTCTGAATCCATGACCCGCGGCCTCGTAGATGGATTTCGCCGCCATTTCCGTTTTTCTGTCCAGCGGATCCTGCAGACTCGCCTTCCCTTTAACAGGAAGTAATGAGGATTTGCTAAGCTGGGATAAAGGGACATCCACTTCAGGAGAAGGAATCCAATTATCAATCAACTCCGTCGCACACGGATACAGCGTCTCAAAAAACCGTGTCCCCTGAAAACGTTTATCTGGACACAGGCGTTCCTTCTCCACTGCCCCATTAAGCTCATCCAGAGATGGTAATGCTGATCGCGACCTATGCGATTCCTGAAACATCCGGGCCGACTTACCAGGACGTCTAGTTACCTCCTCCGGTAACTGTAACGACTCCCTCATGGCTCCAATAAAAGCTTCTGCACGGCCCAAAAAGAGGCAGAGTGTCCCTGCCGATCCTCCTTATCCGAATCGGACACCTCCCCATCCGAGCTTGAAGGGGAACCCTCCATGCCCGAGATCTCCGAGTCGCTACGCGGGAAGGATGGCACCGGCCTGTGTCGCTTCCTACCATGAGAGGATCTAGCTGACACCCAATAACCTAGAAGGTCAGAAAGGCCATCAATAGAACGAGCGAGGGCCTCCATTTTGACATCGCTGACACCTCCGACCGCTGCGCTTGACGCCGTCGAGGTCTGCGTGTCAGATACGCGAGACTGATCCTGTAGCGGATCTGGGAGACGGTCCGCACCTCCTGGACCCTGATCTGACATGCCCTCACACAGTATATGGCAGGTTAAACCTGTCAGCAACTAGAACAGTGTGGTTTCTTAAAGAAGAAACGAACGCTGAAGGGTTAAAGCTCTTAAAGAGAGAGCTACCCCAGCTGTCCCAATTAAGGGTTAACCGCCAAGAAGGGGTTAATGTCGCAGACTCCCCACAACCCCTGTTAATGAAAAGGGTGTGCGAGCCCCAGGTGCCTCTTATGAGGTAGCAGCTGCAGGACAGTGTTTCAAAGGTATGCCACACTAAACAAGAACGCCAACGAGATCGCTAACATATTGCGCTGAATTGTACATCGCAATGACCGCCAAAGACGTTAAGGAGATCGCTAACCACTTATGCGTCGTCAATGAGATCGTCCACTGTGGCAGCTACTAGCGACATTAAAACGATCACAAAAACGATCGCATTAGTATGCGTCGTTATCGTGATTGTTAGCGGGAGCGTTCAGTGTGGCAGTACCTCCAGAAAGGTGCCCTGCGCTGTGGGGGTGAGGGGGTTAAGCTTCTGCCCTGACAGGCAGAAGCGACTCACCCAGCTGGCCGCGGTGCAGTGTCCTTTGTTCCTTTGGTCGGTCAGGGGGAGCGGAGAGTGAGGAGCCCGAGGAGGCCGTTCAGTAATGGCCGCCGCGCTGAAGGAGAGAAGCCGGAAGAAGAAAAGCAGGGTAAAGCGCGCGCTCAGAGCGCTTCCTGCCCGCGAAAAGCCGGGAAAGCGCGAAGCCACGCCCCCCGCCGGCTTCAAAAAAAGCGCGCGACTCCTCCGCTCTCCGCTCCTGCCCCGCTCCCATGTCCTGCAGGCATCCACCTGCGGACAAAAGTACACAATCACCATACATGAATACATGTAGCAGCCGCTGAAGCACTCAAACACATTAAAATGTGGAGTACTCACCCAGCTGAGCGCCACAGGGACCCCCAGGGATTTGTGGCACTGTGCCTATAGCTTCCCCCCAGGGCGGGAACGCAGTGACCCCAGAAGCGCGGTTTGCGTCCCCGCCAGGGAAGCAACCCTCATCCCCCGGGGTCGGCAGGGTTCTGCAGGGACCACCTTAAAGGGTAATGCAGATCCGCCAAGGGAGGGGTGGGGGTCCAGCAGCGCTGAGACCCCTGAGACCTCAAGACCACGGGGGTCCAAGTCTCTGTCCGATAAAAAATAAAAAATTCTTCTGAGGAGCTGCTTCCAGCAGCGACTATCCTCTGTGACCTCAAATTTTAGACTGGAGAGCTGGAGTAGGAGGAGCCCGAGCTGGAGGGGCCGGTCAACACTCTTTTTTAATCTGAGGTGTTCTATCCTGTGTGGGCTCCGCCTACCCACTGGTAATGACTGTGTCTCCCTTCCTTCCATCTGCTGCTGAAATATAGATTTATACAGATACCACTAGAAGGAGCACACTACATATAGATTTTTTTTTACAGCCGCCACTAGAGGGAGCTCACTACATACAGATTTATGCAGTCACCAGTAGGGGGAGCTCACTACATACAGATTTATACAGTAATTAGATTACACCACAAATTTAAAAAAAAACAAAACATAATTTAGTTTGATATTTAGTCACCTATTACAGAACTACAACTCTCAGCATGCCTTGGCAGGACTTCATTCAGGACACCATTCACCTACAGATACTGACCTGTGATCCAGTCTTGCTTTCTTTTGACTAGAGGATGCTTCTTCTCTACGTTCATAGACCTTCTTTTAATCCTCTCGTGGAGTTTGCAGGCTGTGGTTGGCTTCCGTGACTTCCTGTCTGGGTGATTACTATGCGACTGCATAAAGGGTCATGTATAGAAGTACTCACAGGAAGTTACTGTACAACAGACTGCCTCTCCATCCTGCACAGACTTCTTACTTTCAACAAGATATAATGATGCAGGATAGAAACAAAGCTCCAATCCCCCCCAAGTCCATAGAGACAGAATGGAGCAGCAGGTGAAGAACTTCACAGCAATAATCATTTTATTTCTATAGTGCCAACGTATTCCGCAGCACGGTACATTTTAGAGGGGACTTGTACAGACAATAAGGACATTACAGAATGACAGTGACATAACTCAGATATCAAGAGGAGTGAGGGTCCGGCTGCTCCAAGCTGTAATCTGAGGAACCACGCGGGACACCAAAGGTGGTTGGTAACAATTGCTTTCATTGTAGGGACCAGTCATCAATGTAATAAATAGGGGGTTCACATAACGCTGCATGAACCGGTCACCGGCCAGCGTACGGATACACAAGGGTACTAAGTGCATTGAGGGTGTGAGAACAGATGATACAGGGGTCCTGATTTAGAAGAACATTTTGTATGGGCAAACAGAGACAGTCAGATAAATATGTTGAGGCCATCGGCCAGTCTGAAGAAATGTGTTTTTAGGCAACGCTTATCACTGTGGATATTGGGGATTAATCTAATTGTCCAGGGTAGTGCATTCCAGAGAATTGGCGCATCACTGTTGGAGAAGGGAGTGGGGGTTTCTGATTATGGAGGCTGTTATTCTTAGGTCATTAGCAGAATAGAGGGCACGGGTAGGGTAGTAGGGTAGAGATGAGGAGCAGATGTAGGATGGTGCTGAGCCGTGGAGCGCTTTGTGGGTGTGAGTGATAAGTTTATATTGAACTCTGGAGTGGATGGGTAACCAGTGCAACAACTAGCACAGAGTGGAGACATCGGTTTAACGGCTGGTGAGGAATATGTTCCTGGCTGCAGCGTTCAGGACAGATTGGAGAGGGGAGAGTTTGGTAAGAGGGAGACCGATTAGTAGAGAGTTACAATAATCCAGATGAGAATGAACATGAGCTACTGTAAGAGGTTTTGCAGAATCGAAAGTAAGAAAAGGTCAAATTCTACAAATGTTGTTGAGGTGTAGATAACAAGAGCGAGGCAGCGATTGGATGTGACACCTACAGATGAATTATGAGAGTACCATGCATCTCAGGGCTAAGTGTCTCATCTTCCTCTAGAAGTCGTCCCGTTTGAACCTCCCACTAGGAAGTTATCACACATCCTAGATATTAGAAATTATTTCAGCTAGGAGGTCAAGGGAGATTTCAGTCCAAACCAGAGGGGAGGTGGGAAATATGTGAGGGGGCGAGCTAGGGGTTAAAAGCTAGCTACACACATTTAGCCAGTGTCATTGTTCTGCCACGGAAGCCGCGTCACGTCACGCGTGGAGACGGACTCGAAACTAAGAAAGTACCTGTGGACTCGAGCGTTTCCCTGGGGCTCACATGCTATGTGAAACGGTAACTTGACACATACAGCTAACTGCAATCCCAACCTGTATCCAACTTTTATCTGTACTTCTCGCTGTAATATCTGTATATTACTCTGTATATATTTGCATTATCTAGTGCGCCTTTCGGCAATTAAAATATCAATTTAGTTTTGGGCTGCTCTTTTACCTTGAAACCCGATTTCCCACATCCGTAAGTCCGGCTAGAACTTATACGCTACCTGGGGTTGGTTTCTGACCAGATATAGGCTTGTTAACGGACTGGACTTATATCTTACTAGGATCTGGTGGCAGCATAGCGCTCTGATGTTATTGGAGGATCCCGGCAATGGCGGACGGGAGGTTTATATATATATTCTTTGGCCACATTGGATTTTCTCAATATACATTCAACAAACCTGGAGCACCGCTGTAGAAAACGTGTTTGCAGTGTGTGCAAGTGTCGTCGCCATCTGTGCAGAGTTGTTCTATGTATAGGGGGTGCAGCTTCATCCACGGCACTTTGCAGCATTTCATTATGATGTTTCAGTGTAGTCGGGATATGAGAGGGAGGAGATTATGGCCAATGATGACTGCAAATTCTTCATAAGTTTGTGCGTGTTAATAACGCATATATTCCTATAACTTTGGAAAGGGGGCGCCATGAATGGGGTGACCGTCACTGACAGCGGAGGAGGCGAGTTAGTGAAGTCACACACAGAGCAGACCCGGGAGAAGATCCAGTCCAGCATATTTCTGTGTTCATGAGTAGGAGAGTTAGTAAGCGGTGAAAGGCCGAAGGAGGAGAGATAAAAGGTAAGTGGCAGATGGGGAGAAAGGATCACCAATGTTAATTTGTATGTAGTGAGCGCCCTCTAGTGGTGGCTGTATAAATCTGCATGTAGTGAGCTCCCCCTAGTGGTGGCTGTATAAATCTGTATGTAGTGAGCTCCCCCTAGTGTTGGGTGCTGGCAGAGGCTTTTAGCAGATAATTCTACAATTATTTCCATGCTACTATTACTCTGCATGAAAGGAGCCAAAAACTATCCCCAATATAATACAATCAGCACAGAATTCAATGTGTGTTCCTATAGAACTGTATTGCTGGTCATCCGACAGGCAGCACACCAGGGGTTAAAGACTAGCTTCAACACTATTGGACATACGATAATTTAGTAACGTAATGAAATTATAACGTTTTAGTAATACATGATATAAGTGGAGCCCTCCCTGGAGGCCGCAGCTTCCTCAGATTTTAATTCTTAGGGTATGTTCACACTGCGTCTTCTATTTTGACGTTTTCCAGCCTTGCCATAAATAAATAGCCGGCATCGGTCTCTAATGGCCGTGCTTGGTGTCAGCTAATGGCACCGGCGAAATTCCGCTGTGAATCGCGCTCCATAGACGCCATTAAAGGAGACCACAATATACAGCAATACTGAGAGATTGCGGTAGACATTAGATTATATTTATATGAAAAAAACACTGGACGATCACAAGTTCAAATCCCCCAAGGTGACGAACATAAAAAAAAAGTTATTAAAAATATATATATATAACATTTTCCCCATTAAAAATAAAGTAAAATAATAAACGTATCTGGTATCGCCGCATGCAGAAAAAAAAATAAAAACAGATTTTTTTTTTCAGTCACCTCAATGCCCTACAAAGGCGCTAAATAATAAAAACATAAGTGATAAAGAAAATAAAAAGAAAAGGAAAAGAAAGAAAAAACAAAAACAAAAAATTGCCTGATCCTGAAGGGGTTAGAATGGCAGAGACGCAGTGTGAACGTACCCCAAGTCTAAACACAAATTTATTTTTTTTTATCTGACTCGGTGCAGATCAGAAGGTGACGCGTCCTCCGATGACTTTACACCGGATCCTGAGGACAGGTCATCTAAGTCGCAGAAAGCAGCCAAGCAGACCGGTGAGACATAACGCCAGGTTACACAAGAAGGGCTGTTCTACTTCCCAGAGAAAAAAGGGAAACTGCTGCCAGATCGTCCTGTCCTCAACAAGACGGTTCGGTCACTTAAGATTCAATACAGTGGATGCAGGCGCGAGATTTAAAGCTCGAACAAGAAGAAGCACAATGGGATAGATCCGCGGACTTGTCACCAAGTTAAAAGTGGCCACATGTAGCACTTATATTATTCCTGCTGCTCCCCCAAAAATATTCCAGTTTTAATTTTTTTTTTTAATCCCCTATATAGTTCCAGAGATATGGGCCTTTTTTTAATTAAGTGCTATGTTTTATAGGCTGTACATGGGGGTGTGGCTAACACGGTAATTATGCAGAAGTCTAAGGTCCCGCCCCCGAGGAACCTTGTGAGTGCTGACCCCTTAAGAAAAAGTCCCCAACTCTGGAACCATATGATATGAAAAAAGGAGAAGGAGGAAAATTCAAGGGGGGCAGCAGAAATAAATTAAAAGCAAAAACTGGCCACATTATAAAACCTCTATAAAATAGTCTGATTATTAGTGATTCCGCATCATCAGCCGCTTTTTCTTGAGAACAGACAAAAGGTTTGGACTTTTCTGAAGTAAAAAGAAAAACATTTTTTTTAAAACCCTTCATGACAAAGCTAGGTTTTGCATTTTCCTTCCCCATCTTCCAAGTGACGTCGTAACATTTTTGTTGTGTATTTTCCCGCTGACAAAGCAAAAATAAAAAATAAATTTATATATATATTATGTTGATATCAATTATGTGTGTGTGGGGTTATTGTTAACTGAAAAAAAGTTAATTTAATACATTTTTTTTTTAAAAACTCCTGCTCAACCTTTTACCTGTTAGTCCGCATAGGGGAACTGAACCTGCATGTGCTGTATACCAGGGTATCAAGCTGTATACCAGGGTATCACTGTATATAGGATAACAATGAATCAAAAGACAGCGCCTCAGTCAGTGGTGAAAAGCAAATCTTACATTTATTCTGCCTCCTGTGGCAATATAGGATAAATCATGATCTTCCATGACGCGTGGCCACAGACTTGTCATAACAGAGGTCATATGACAGAAACGGGGGCGTTCGGCCAGCCAATGGGTGTCATACAAACCCATCAGCTCCCTGCGATCGCTTTGCGAAGAAGCCCATGGCCAAATCACGGAGCTTACAATTGACAGCAGCAGGTTTAACATTAAACTTGGAGAAACGCACTTCGTCAGATTCTTGGCCATCGTCTTTAAGCAAGAGGATATTGGATAAAATTCATTTCAATTCCTCGAGAAACATTATTTCTGAATGTGGTTTTCTCCGATGGTGCAGGACTTCACCTGACAACTTGCCTCTGGATCCAGTCCTTCTGAATCAGAGGGATACAGGGGTGAACTCTTGTGTATTTCCAGGCTTGTGGTGGAGCCAATCATTTAGAAGAGTCAAGATGGAGTCAATAAACTCCATAATTACCTTTCTCACAGAACAAGCCTTCATAGCTACGACACAATTGAGGAATCCATATTCCCATTCTCGAGTGGTCCGGAAAGTCTTCCGGATAGCGGTGAATCAGTAGCTCACTACCAGCCCTCATTTGCTCGCCCGTCGGCCTCTCGTCAGCTCCCAGGGCCTTCACAAAAGTGATTTGTGATTCTCTTTGTATAAAAGGCGATTTTCACACCTAGAACAGTATCCTCTCCCTCCGAAACATTTAAACCCCCCTCTGGATTTCTCATGAATCACGAGTTTGTTATTCACTGGGAGAATTAACATTTTTGGGCTTCATCACAGACTCCGGAAAGAACCCAAAAAGCTGAAATCAGCGCTCAGAAACACGCTTCAACGTCCGCACCTTGCAGTCCGGTCTGCAAAATAGGTCTTGGGAATGTTCACCTCCTCAGTAGACGCTGTCCCTTGAGCTCTGCAGTCGGGGATGCTGCGCCGCTGGTGAAGACTCCTCCTTCGCAGTTTGGATCAATGGATGTGCCAAAGATCTCTCATTGTGGCCGATCTGAAAGCTTATTTTTGGGGCCGGAGTCCCCAATTCTTGGCTCTGAGGGTCCTCACATCGGATACATTCGGGGTTGATTGCCCTCCTAGACATTCCAGTTCAGTTCTTAGAAAATTCAGTGAGACGAGTCCATGATGTCTTTCCCGACCGTCTTCTTCAGGAGCAGATTCGCCGCCCACATCCCGCTCGCCTTCTTCCTGCGCTTTGTTTTCAGAGATGACTTCAGGTTATTTCTACCATTCTGCTCTTATTTTATTCCCGCTGCTCCTCCCGATCATTCCGCTTTTTCCTTTTTAAAATCCACCATTTTCATTCAGCGCTAATTTCTAGGCATCGTGTGTGTGAACGGCGATGGCGGATGTCAGGGATTGACCGCAGCATGGCATCTGCAGTGTTCGGAGCCGTTACAGGCAGATATCGGCTGCTGATCACAACTACATAAATACATCGGGACCTGACGTACTACTATGGTCGGATGTTTAATGCTGCAGATTCAGCGTCCCTATGACAACACTTCCTTCCCTACCCACCCACTGCTGTTGATCCAGATACTTCCGATACTGCTGGGTTTGGGGGTATTTTTGGTACAGAGACTCCAGACAAGTCGAAAGGAGAGAAAACTATTTATACAACAGTCAGTAGTCACAGAAAGAAGAAAGGGGCGTCCCCAGGATTGACTAAAAAAAACAAAAACAAAGTCCCAGACGATCCATGTCCTGCGTTCACCGCGCGGCCTCCCATCACCCACACTAGGAGCGTTCAGTCCAGACACCGGCGCCAAAACTTGTGCAAAGCGGGTAGGGATGTATTGGACCCATCACAAAAGGGATCCTTCTACTGTAGGAAAAGGAAGTGTGTCCACGATCGCCGTCTGCCCTCGCTCCGGCCATGCGGGGCATCCCGAGACGGGGGCTTCTATTATAAAAAGTCACTTCTGGGAAATCCGCAAATCTGTTGGGTCAGGAATCTTGCAGGATAAATACGGTTCACTATGGAGCGGTTTTTTTTGTTGTTGCAATGACAGCCCCCTCCCTCACCCGCCATCCAATGAGGGCACTATCTAACAGAAAGCTCTGTCCAAAGCAGCTGGCAGAGGGTGGTAAGAGGAGAAAGATAACCAGTTTATGGGGATAAAACCAAAAAAATAAAACATTATGATGCTAGCTGACCTCCTGCTTCACCTCAATGGTGGGCAAAGGGAATCCGGGGGTGAAAGTCAAAGTGGGTGGGCAAGGAGGGCAGGGCGGGCACAGTCCAGGGACTCGCTTTCTGGTACAGTTCGTGCAGATGTAATCCTCGTTCTCAGCCATTTCGGAAGAGACACCGACACAGACCTGGTGAAACCACTCGTCACAGCCGCCGTCGCACTGCACCCAGTCCACCTGCGGGAAAGAGAAGGACACGTCTTTGTAGAAAAAGCAACGCAAAAGGCAGGATGTGCGTTGGGGGCTCGGGATCCATCCTTAGGAGGATACTCCAGAGACTGGGCCAAGATGGCAACACGGAGGAAAAGACATTGTAACTCAGCATAGACTGGGTCTGTACATCCTATACGGATATGCACGGATATGTGACCGATGCAGCCAATCACTAACTGCAGTAGTGACAGCAAGCGATTGGCTGCAGCTATGACATGACTAAAAGAGGAAGTGCAGGAGCCAGCGGAGCAGCCCAAGCAGAGATCTTTTACTACATGATCGACTTTTTTTTCTTCTTCTTCTTCTTGCATTTAAAATGTTTTCCAACTTTCTGAAACATTTTCAATTTATTCTTCACTATTTTGCAAGATCTCTCCTTGCTGCCAGTGAATGTAAACATTCTTGTGTCCAGGGGCGTGAAATCCTATCCAGACTTAAAGGGATCTCTGACGCCACTCACCTGGGCATAGAGCTACGTCTGCAAAGAGATGGACAGGACCGGGTGGTGTCCCGCCAAGCAATCCCGATGCAGAATTGGGTGGTGGCAGAGATCCCCTTTAACACTTCACACCCTTGAGAGTTTGTTACAATTGTATCCAGACTGATACATTGGAACGAACCCTCTGGACCCATAAGTGTTAGCACACATCTCTTCTGTCCTGAGGATGGTTTCTGTCAGCAGAACTCAGTGTTTTCTATTCACTGACAATGAGCAGAGGTTCAGAGCAACAAAATGCTGCAAAATCGTAAGTTCCCGATGAACCCCCCCCGCCCGGATCCGGAGCACGTCCGCCCTCACCTTGTCCTTGCAGGGGCGCTGACAGTTCTGAGCCGCACATATGGCGTTCTCGTCGTCAGAGTCTTCAGCTCCTGACCAGTCGTACTTGGAGGGGATGTCCAGCACCTTCTTCTCTCGCTTCTTCTCAGTGATCTCTTTGCCGAGCTCCACTTTGGCGGCCGCAGCCTTCTCCTTCTTCCTCTTGCGCTCCTCCTCCTTGGCCAGCCTCTTGGCGAGCTTGCTGAGTTCCTTGGCCTTGTCGTGTCCCAGCTTCAGCTTCTTCTTTTTGGTCTTGTCTAGTTTCTTCAGCTCCTTCGACCGTTGCTTTCCCTCAAACAGCAGCTCTGCCCGCTCCAGCTTCCGTTTGCGCTTCTTCTCAGAAGAATCTCGACTTTTCAGTTTCAGCGGCTTCTCATCCAGGCTGTCATCCTGTGGAAGACGCAACAGTAAAGATTAAGGTCCGAACCGGGAATGGTGGTGAGGGCAGAACAGCGGGAAGTCTTACCTCCATGACATGCAGGAAGCGCTCCTCCGATGGTGGATGTGTTGCTTGTAGTATCCGCCAGATATGCTGCGTCTCATCCAGAGAAACTTCCAGAAGATCTCCCAACATCATGAGCTCCTCCAGCTGACACTTTGCACCGGTGGACAGCTCTAGTACAGGGGGCTCCAGGCTACGAGGCACCAGAGGGGTCTTCCTCGGTTGCTTTCGAGGAGCTCCTGAAGCTAATGGACAAGAAAAGGCAAAATCAAAGAGGGGCCAGCGGAGGGGCCGTCGAAAGGGAGGGAGGGGGCGAAAAGCCGTCGAAAGGAAGGGAGGGCGCAAGGGGCCGTCGAAAGGAAGGGAGGGGGCGAGAGTCAGTCGAAAGGGAGGGAGGGCGCAAGGGGCCGTCGAAAGGAAGGGAGGGGGCGAGAGAGTCAGTCAAAAGGGAGGGAGGGCGCAAGGGGCCGTCAAAAGTAAAGGAGGGTAAGAGGGGGCCATCGTAAGGAGGTGGGCGCAAGGGGCAGGCGTAAGGAGGAGGGCGCAAGGGGCCATCGTAAGGAGGAGGGCGCAAGGGGCCGACGTAAGGGAGGGAGGGGGCAAAAAGCCGTCGAAAGGAAGGGAGGGCGCAAGGGGCCGTCGAAAGGAAGGGAGGGGGCGAGGAGCCGTCGAAAGGAAGGGAGGGGGCGAAAAGCCGTCGAAAGGAAGGGAGGGCGCAAGGGGCCGTCGAAAGGAAGGGAGGGGGCGAGAGTCAGTCGAAAGGGAGGGAGGGAGGGCGCAAGGGGCCGTCAAAAGTAAAGGAGGGTAAGAGGGGGCCATCGTAAGGAGGTGGGCGCAAGGGGCAGGCGTAAGGAGGAGGGCGCAAGGGGCCATCGTAAGGAGGAGGGCGCAAGGGGCCGACGTAAGGAGGAGGGCGTAAGGGGCCGACGTAAGGAGGAGGGCGCAAGGTGCCATCATAAGGAGGAGGGTGCAAGGGGCCATCATAAGGAGGAGGGCGCAAGGGGCGGTCATAAGGAGGAGGGCGCAAGAGGCCGTCGTAAGGAGGAGGGCGCAAGAGGCCGTCGTAAGGAGGAGGGCGCAAGAGGCCATCGTAAGGAGGAGGGCGCAAGGGGCCGACGTAAGGAGGAGGGCGAAGGGCGGTCATAAGGAGGAGGGCGCAAGGGGCTATCGTAAGGAGGAGGGCGCAAGGGGCCGACGTAAGGAGGAGGGCGTAAGGGGCCATCGTAAGGAGGAGGGCGCAAGGGGCCATCATAAAGAGGAGGGCGCAAGGGGCCATCATAAAGAGGAGGGCACAAAGGGCCATCATAAGTAGGAGGGCGCAAGGGGCCATCATAGGTAGGAGGGCGCAAGGGGCCATCATAAGGAGGAGGGCGCAAGGGGCGGTCATGAGGAGGAGGGCGCAAGAGGCCGTCGTAAAGAGGAGGGCGCAAGAGGCCGTCGTAAGAGGAGGAGGGCCCAAGAGGCCGTCGTAAGGAGGAGGGCGCAAGAGGCAGTCGTAAGGAGGAGGGCACAAAAGGGCCATCATAAGAGGAGCGTGTGAAGGCCTGCGAAAGAGCACAAAGGGCCAGTGAAAGGGGGCGATACAATGAAACCCTCTGCTGTGCTAGGAGCCAGAGGAATATGGCAGCTGCCACCCATTGCTGTTTCTGACAGGCAGGGGATGATTTCGGTCTCACTACATCACAACCCGTGTCTGCCCGGACCCTCCTTACTCTGCATGCAGCTCTTGGAGGCGGAGGAGTACGCGTGCTCCGCGCAGAAGGACGGGGTGGTCCACATGTGACTGACGACTTCTTCCGACTTGATGGGAATCTCCTCGTCACAGAACAGGTTGGGCTCTAAGCTGCTGGACGACTTCACGCTGCGGTGTCCTGGGGAGCAGAGAGAGGATCAGAGCCCCGATATTTCACCATCCTAAACATGGGCGCAGTCTGCAGTGTCCTAATATTATCTGTCATTCCAGGACACAGTGACTGTCGGCGTGCCGATACTATATAGATCCTCGTCTGAACGTAGCGTGGAAATATTGAACTAATATACAGCAGACGCTCCACAAATAAGAGTAGAATATTCCACGTAGTGAGCTATAGTCCCACTCAGACCACTACTCACAACAATGCTGCGTCGCCCCCAAAACGCAGTCCGCTCATAAAGCATTTCTCCAGGGACTCGGCCCTAGAAAAGTCACATCAGTAATAGACATTTAGTGTTGTAGTTGCACAAAAATTCCCTTTAATCCATATACCAGTGTGGATGCGGCACGCTCCGATGCCTCCACGTGGCCAGTGTGGATGCGGCACGCTCCAATGCCTCCACGTGGCCAGTGTGACTGCGGCACGCTCCGATGCCTCCACGTGGCCAGTGTGGATGCGGCACGCTCCGATGCCTCCACGTGGCCAGTGTGGATGCGGCACGCTCCAATGCCTCCACGTGGCCAGTGTGACTGCGGCATGCTCCGATGCCTCCACGTGGCCAGTGTGACTGCGGCACGCTCCGATGCCTCCACGTGGCCAGTGTGGATGCGGCACGCTCCGATGCCTCCACGTGGCCAGTGGATGCGGCACGCTCCGATGCCTCCACGTGGCCATTTTTGTTTTAGTACTTTTAATCTTTTTTTTCCTCTCTTCATACAAGAGAGACATTTTTTTTTTACTTTTACATTTTATACCGACAGCCGTATCACACTTTGATTTTCGTGGGACGGGTTGTGGTTCTGACACCGTTTACTTTACCAAATAATATGCTAGAAAAAGGGAAAAAAAATCCTAAGTGCAGCAAAATAGTGAAAAAGAAAAAAGCAATTTTGTCATTTTGGGTTTTGACTGTACAGCGTTCTTTGTGTGACTCTCCAGCTCGGTGGCGATTGCACTGAATCCAAATTTGTAGAGTGGTTTATAAATTTGCACTGGGTCAGGAAGTGGTTAAGTGTGTTATCCAAGCTTTTAATAAGCAAAAAAATGGAAAATATTAATGGTAAATCTCCTGCAGTTCCTCTGATCCCGTAACCGCTGCAGCCGATCTCTGGCGTTAGCAGCGATGGTCACACAGTTGGCACCTAAATATTGAAGCCAGTGATTGGGTGCAGCGGTTACGCATGGTCGGCATGTGATCACTGCAGGACTGCCAGGGACAGGGATATACTATTTTGATACATTGTGGCCATTAAAAACAAACAAAAAAAATCTTAAAAAAACCCTTTAAATAATAGAGGATTCTCGGAAAAGGCGAAATCAGAGGCCGAGGTGAGCGGCGCTAGTAACGTGCCGGCTGCGCACACGCCAGGACGTGTCTACAGCACCATCCAACGGCACGTGCCGTGCCGTTCACTTCCAGAAGCAGAAGGACACGTGCTGGACAACCCCTTTAAGTCACGGCATATCCTTCAGTCATTATCATGCTGCTCGCTACCTTTACATCATAACCGTATGTCTCCCTGATGTCCTCGTCGGAGTCGGTCTCCTCATCGTCGTAGTCTAGAGGAGGTTGTGGAGATGACGCCACGCTGGACATCCCCCGACTGAAGGAGCCTTGCTGGAATATGGGGAGGTGACCCTGAAGTGGTGAAAGAAAGATGTCAGAGAAGCTGCTGACCACCCCGACTGGTGTCAGCGGTGTTACTGGTGCTCACCTGCAGGTCGGGATTGGCGGCAGCTTTCTGCAGCTCGGCACTGATGATCTTCTCCGTCTTCTCCCGTGCCGCCTGCTCCACCATCCGCTGGCTCAGCACAGATAGTTTGGCCAGGGCACAAGACAGTTCTTGTGTGGCCAGCGCTTGCCGGGCCCGGTCCTGCCAGCTCATGGCGCGTTCCGTCAGGCACTGCAACGCTTCGCCCTCCGGCAGCCGCACCGGCAGCTTCTGTAGTGACACCAGAAGCGACAGGATGGTCTCCAGCCGCGGCCGGCGGGATCGCATGCACTGCGTGCACAGGAACTTCACCTCCTTGGATTGCCAGTTTGTGCCTTTTTTCTGGGAGCTGGTTTTGGGCAGGGGCACACACGTGCTGTGGAACCAGTCCTTGCATAGCTCGCACTGCAGCATGAAACCGCTGGCGGCTTTTCGGCATATGCAGAACCGAACCTCCTCAATACGATCCACCATGGCCATCTTGGCCAGATTACTGGCCCGCAAGGAGCGCATGGAATCCACCTCCTTGTGCTCCAGATCCTTAAATAAGGCAACCTGTGCGAGAAGGAAAACCAAGGTCACATCGACGGCTTCTTATACCGACCCCAGTGCAGATGTGTAAGGCTTAATGGGCGCTTATTATCCGCGATCATTAATATCGGATGTCGGGATGGTCCTGACACCATAATATCTGGACCCCATTACCACAGAGGCTGCGTCCCGAGCGTCTTCCTGCAACTCCTCCAGCTCGCTCAGAGAGTCCAGGTCCAGGTCCTTCTCCTCCAGCAGCACCTTCACCTTCTTCCTTTTATTCCGCCCGCTGCCGTAAACGCCGATGTCACTGCGGGGGCTGAGGACCTGTGGGGGGCGAGAGCGAGGAGTCCAGTCAGTCAAAAGGAGCAGAGACATAATATATAACGTCATCCACATTACAGAACACACTTACTCAAAATGCAAAAAAAATCCACAAAAACAAAAAAAAAAACCCTCCAAATGTATACCTGTAAAATCACAATACACACAGATAAAAAGCTAACAAAATAAAAAACAATATATAAACAAAATTGAAGCAAACACATAACCCCCACAAAATATAAAACATACAAAAAGGCTAAAAAAAAGCCAAATAAAAAAATAACACAACACAATTTATACAAGATACACAAAAACCTCACACAAAACAAACATGCAGATAAAAAATACAATATATACCAATATATACACATAACGCCCACACAAAATTTATACATGGGTCATTCCACATCAAGTGGACCAGTTTTAAAAATCGTCCCCACTCGACCTTCTCCGATTTTGCTGAAAATTTATAAGGATGTACATGTATGTTTGAAAAGAGGTTCTGTAAATTTTTAGGGCCAGATCTCAAACACATTGGGCACTGTTGACCTTTCACTGGAGGTTCCACCAAGCCTGCGGCTTCAGCTAAGAGGATTTTGCAAACTTTGGCGCATAGCCATTAGAGTTCTATACTGGCTATGATGCTGAAATTTGGCATACTAGCTCAACTTTTGCTGCTAAACACGATAAAATTATTACCGGCTATGACAAAACAATATTTCGGCCGCAATTTTGTGTCAAAGTAGCTTGTGAAACGCGTCGCATAAAATTTATGCCAAACTTTGCCCATATATAACTCAAGACCAAAACCAATAGTAACTGGTGCTTTGCCCTGTACACCAAACATCTACATGACTTTGCATTGCTGCAATATCGCGGTCAAACCATATGTATTTGTGGAAATATTCACACCCACATATGATGAAAAACTTTAAAAAACTGAATTTTACCTATTTTTAGGTCAAATTTCTCAAAAAGGGTACCCCTAAAATATATTAATTCTGATATCATTAGAAAGAGCACATTTTTCTCTACAAGGATCATTGTTTGTTTTTTTTGGAGTCTCTCAGTTTAAGAAAAGAAAAATGCCACTGAACATGGTGTTATTTATTAATAAGCAATGAATGGTAACTGCACTATTCAAACCCTTGCGTTGGTCCATGGTGGTTATACCACAACCAATTCCCTAAGAATTGGTATTATAATCCTATTAAGAATTGTAATAATGCTGTCTTTCGAGAATTGGCAGCCCCATCTCCTAGGAGCCATGGCCGATAGCCGTGCAAGGCCAGCCGCGGGCGGTCTCTTTATCGCAGGTTCCGAAGCCTGAGGGTGGGTGTCTTTGCTTAGGATCCCAAGCCTAATATTGGGTATCTTTTGTTGGTTCCCAAGCCATAATGTTCAGTCTAAGTGGTCTGGAATTGTTGCTGAATTTGCAACATAATTGGTTCAGAGAAGCTGTATTGTCGGCCCATTGCTGTTGCAGCTGGTGCTGGAATTATTGCAATGATTGACTGCTCGGGAATCCAGCATGTATCATTTCTCACAGGCCAGTGAAAGAAGCTAGCTGGTCCATGAGGATGCATAAAAATTATTAATGCATTTTCTAGCAAGATTGCTTCAATTGGAGGGCTTGAGCCGAAAGACACTGAGCAAACAAAAACAGCACAGTGCAAAATGTGTCTGGATTACAATCACCTTTTGGCAGATTTGAAGCAAAAGCTGCAGGTGTCCAGTCGGGCAGAAAAGGTCCAAATCTTGACATTGGCACCTAAAAGTTGGTGCATTAAGGCTATATCAGACGAATTTTGTGTCTCTGAACGAATGGTCAAACAAGCTCGAAAGCTTAAATGTGAACATGGGATCTTAGCCTTACCTAGAATCAAGTGTGGCAAGAAAGTTTCTGAGGAAGTGAAGAAAAAGGTGCAGGCATTTTTTGAGGATGATGAATTCAGTCGAATGTGCCCTGGTAAAAAAGACTATGTATCAGTGCGAATAGCAGGAGAAAAAAAGCAGATGCAAAAGCGACTATTACTGAGCAATATGAGGGAAATGTTTGTTGCCTATCGGATCGGAATGGCCCTGAAATTGGATTTTCCAAGTTTTGTGAGCTTCGGCCAAAGTGGTGCGTAACCGTTGGATCTGCTGGAACACATTCCGTTTGTGTGTGTACCATTCACCAAAATGTCAAACTAATGCTTGCAGCATGCCCAATCAATGATGACTACAAAGAGCTCATATGCAAAATGGTCTGTGGAATTGAATCCAAGGACTGGATGCTTGGCCGTTGTGATAAATGCCCGGGTCCTGAAGTTTTAAAAGAATTTCTAGTCAATGTGTTTGTCAACAGTGACCCTGAAGATATTATTGAGTTCAAACAATGGATTCACACTGATCGAGACACGCTTGATACCAAACAACTGACTATAGAAGATTTCATTGAAGAATTGGTTTTGAAAATTTCTAAACTTTGTAGCCATCACTACATCGCCAAGCATCAAAGTAGCTATTTGAAATCGTTGAAGGAAAATCTGAGACCTGGAGAGCTTGTGATCCTTATGGACTTTGCTGAAAATTACTCATTTATTGTTCAAGATGCCATTCAAGGTTTCCACTGGGAAAATAGTCAAGCTACAGTACACCCATTTGTAATTTACTTCAAGGAGTTAAATGGTGAAGCTGCGCAGAACATCAGCTTGTGCATAATCAGTGATTGCTCAGGACATGACACAGTTGCAGTCTACACTTTCTTAATAGTAATTGTGGAGTGTCTCAAGACTCTCATCTATGGGATTCGTCATATCCACTACTTCAGCGATGGATCTGCAGCTCAGTACAAAAATTTCTAAAATTTTCTCAACTTGTGCCACCACAATGCTGATTTCAAGATCAGCGCTGAATGGAATTTTTTTGGTACCAGTCATGGAAAGTCGCCCTGTGATGGGATTGGAGGGACAGCAAAGAGGTTGGCAGCTCGTGCCAGTCTTTAACGCCCAACTGAAAACCAAATACTGACCCCGGTGGATTTATTCAACTTTTGCAACGAGCAACTGCATGGAATCAAATTTTTTTTTTGTTCCAAAACAAAAAAATTTACGAAATACGGGTAGTTCAAGAGGAAAGGTTCAAAGATGGACATACAATTGCTGGAACAAGAGAAATTCACCAGTTTGTGCCAATTGATGACAAAAAGATTCGCATTTCAAGGGTGTCAAATGACCCATCATCTTTCATTGCCCATGTAGATAGATCTGTCAGATCAGAAATGCCTTTGGTGCCAATTGCAAACCTCCAGCCAGGGCAATACATTGCCTGCATTTACGATAGGAACTGGTGGATTGGAAATATTTCTGAAATTTCAGTCGACGACCATGATGCAGTAATAAATTTTATGCATCCTTATGGACCAGCTAGCTTCTTTCACTGGCCTGTGAGAAATGATACATGCTGGATTCCCGAGTAGTCAATCATTGCAATAATTCCAGCACCAACTGCAACAGCAATGGGCCGACAATACAGCTTCTCTGAACCGATTATGTTGCAAATTCAGCAACAATTCCAGACCACTTAGACTGAACATTATGGCTTGGGAACCAACAAAAGATACCCAATATTAGGCTTGGGATCCTAAGCAAAGACACCCACCCTCAGGCTTCGGAACCTGCGATAAAGAGACCGCCCGCGGCTGGCCTTGCACGGCTATCGGCCATGGCTCCTAGGAGATGGGGCTGCCAATTCTTGAAAGACAGCATTATTACAATTCTTATAGGATTATAATACCAATTCTTAGGGAATTGGTTGTGGTATAACCACCATGGACCAACGCAAGGGTTTGAATAGTGCAGTTACCATTCATTGCTTATTAATAAATAACACCATGTTCAGTGGCATTTTTCTTTTCTTAAACTGAGAGACTCCAAAAAAAACAAACAATGATCCTTGTAGAGAAAAATGTGCTCTTTCTAATGATATCAGAATTAATATATTTTAGGGGTACCCTTTTTGAGAAATTTGACCTAAAAATAGGTAAAATTCAGTTTTTTTAAGTTTTTCATCATATGTGGGTGTGAATATTTCCACAAATACATATGGTTTGACCGTGATATTACAGCAATGCAAAGTCATGTAGATGTTTGGTGTACAGGGCAAAGCACCAGTTACTATTGGTTTTTGGTCTTGAGTTATATATGGGCAAAGTTTGGCATAAATTTTATGCGACGCGTTTCACAAGCTACTTTGACACAAAATTGCGGCCGAAATACGGATTTTTGTGTTACTCACCGTAAAATCCTTTTCTCCGAGACACTCATTGGGGGACACAGGACTGTGGGTGTATGCTTCTGCCGCTAGGAGGCTGACACTAAGTAACATAAAAAAGGTTAGCTCCTCCTCCGCCGTATACACCTCAGCACTGGCCGCAGGCAAACCCAGTTTAGTGCAAAAAGCAGTAGGAGGCTAAAAAATAAATCAAGAGTTAACACAGATACAGTATATTCAGAAGAAAAAAACTGCTGATACCAATTTAAGGAGAATAGAGTTAACTCAATATAAAGCCAGCCGGCTCTTAGGGAGGGTGCTGTGTCCCCAATGAGTGTCTCGGAGAAAAGGATTTTACGGTGAGTAACACAAAAATCCGTATTTCTCCTTCGTCTCATTGGGGGACACAGGACTGTGGGACGTCCCAAAGCAGTCCCTTGGGTGGGAAACCGACTCCACAGTGTAATTTATAACCAAGCATTGCTTATAGGTGCGCAACCGCGCCCTGAAGAATCCTTCTACCCAGACTGGCATCCGCAGAAGTCTGGGTATGGACATTATAATGCTTGGAAAAAGTATGCAGACTGGACCAGGTTGCTGCTTTACAAACCTGTTCCACCGAAGCCTGATGCCGAAGGGCCCAGGAGGCACCCACCGCTCTGGTGGAGTGAGCCTTGATCCCTGCGGGAACCACCGCGCCTCTGATACGGTAAGCCTCCTGAATGGCTAACCGAATCCACCTAGCCAAGGTTGACTTAGAGGCAGCAAGTCCCTTCCTGCGACCTTCAGGGAGGACAAACAGCGTGTCCGTCTGTCGAAAGGACGCCGTCCGAGATACATATCTCCTGAGTGCTCTCACCAGATCCAGCGTATGGAGAGCCTTCTCCACTCGGTGCGTCGGAGCTGGGCAAAATGAGGGCAACACAATGTCCTCATTAATATGAAATGAGGACACAACCTTAGGCAGAAAAGGTGGTGTTGGTCTGAGCACCACCTTATCCTGATGGAAAAGTAAGTACGGAGCTCGACAAGACAGTGCAGCCAGCTCCGAAACCCGCCTTATGGATGTAATGGCTACCAAAAACACCACTTTCCAGGAAAGAAATGATAGAGAAACTTCCTGCAAAGGTTCAAAAGGAGACTCCTGTAGGACTCCCAGGACTAGATTGAGGTCCCAAACCTCTAAGGGAGTCTTGTAGGGAGGAACTATATGGACAACCCCCTGAATAAAGGTCCTAACCTGAAAATTAGACGCAATCTTTCGCTGAAAAAGAACCGACAAAGCTGATATCTGTCGTCTAAGAGTACTAGGCGCTAGACCTGAATCTAGGCCTGCCTGGAGAAAAAGATAGAATGTTCGGAATTGAAAAGAGGAGCGGGGAACAACCATGTTCCCTGCACCAAGTAAAAAAGACCTTCCAAGTACCGTGGTAGACGCGAGCCGAAACGGGCTTTCGGGCGTTAGCCATCGTTGCGGCGACCTTTTTAGAGAATCCAGCCCTGGTCAGGATCCAAGATTCAACGGCCAGGCCGTCAAACACAGGACCGCTGAGTTCTGGTGGTAAATTGGGCCCTGGGAGAGAAGGTCCACGCGCTCTGGCAGTCGCCAGGGTGTGTCGGTGAGCAATTGTACCAGCTCCGCGTACCATGAGCGACGCGGCCAATCCGGAGTGATTAATATCGCTGGAACCCCTCTATCCTGATCTTTCTGATCACCCTTGGAGAAGGGCTATTGGTGGAAACAAGTATGGAAGATGAAACTGATTCCATGGTAGGACCAGAGCGTTCTACTGCAAATGCCTGCGGATCCCGGTACCGGGAGACGAAGTTGGGCACCTTGGCATTTATCTTGGAAGCCATCAGGTCCACATCTGGGGTTCCCCAGCGTCGGCATATCTGCTGAAAAACCTCGGGATGAAGCGACCATTCCCTGACGCTATGCCGTGACGGCTGAGAAAATCCGCAGCCCAGTTTTCCTCGCCCGGAATGTGGACCGCTGAAATCACAGAGTGATTTACCTCTGCCCAAGTCAGAATCTGTTTTACCTCGTGCATGGCCGCCCTGCTGCGGGTACCTCCCTGATGGTTTATGTATGCCACTGCCGTGGCATTGTCCGATTGTATTCTGACTGGGTGGCCCGCCAGATGCTGATGAAACTGCCTCAGAGCCAGCCGAATAGCTCGGATCTCTAAAATATTGATCGGGAGGGTCGATTCCTGCTGAGACCAAGTTCCCTGGGCTGTATGGTGACGAAACACTGCTCCCCATCCGAGCAGGCTGGCGTCCGTTGTGACAACCAACCAAAAATTTGGAGGAAACAACCGACCCTGTCGAAGAGTGGTGCTCTTCGTCCACCACATTAGAGTCTGTCTGACCTGCAGGGACAGACGACACCGAAGATTGAGGGAGTAAGGGCTCCCGTCCCATACTGCCAAGAGTGCATGTTGAAGGGGGCGAAGATGAAATTGGGCAAATGGAATAGCCTCTATTGCTGCCACCATCCTTCCCAGGACCCTCATGCAAAACCGGATGGTGTGAGGAATTGGTTGGCGAAGGATCCGTACCTCTTGACGGAGAACCAAGGCCTTGTCCTGAGGAAGAATTATCAACCCCTGAGCGGTGTCGAAATTCATCCCTAAAAAGGTGATCTTCCGAGATGGTACGGGAGATGATTTCTTCGTATTCACCAGCCACCCCAGGCGAGCAAGGGTGTCTAACGTAATGCTGACACTTTCCTCGCAGATTTGAAAAGACGGACCCTTGATGAGGAGATCGTCTAAGTAAGGCAGGATGACTACCCCCTGGAGTGCAGAATGGACACAACAGCAGCCATGACCTTTGTGAACACCCTGGGGGCTGTGGCTAGCCCGAATGGCAAGGCTGCGAACTGAAGATGAAGTTTGCCGACGGCAAACCGAAGAAATCTCTGATGAGGAGGAAATATGGGGATGTGAAGATAGGCATCCTGAATGTCTATTGATGCTAGAAAATTCCCTTTTTCCATGGCTGCAATGACCGAACGGAGAGATTCCATTCGGAAATGCCGAATTCTGACAAACCGGTTCAGTCGCTTTAGATCCAAAATGGGCCTTACGGTACCGTCCTTTTTGGGTACAATGAACAGGTTGGAATAAAACCCCTGACCCTTTTCGATCTCGGTACAGGCACGACAACCCCGCTGTGCCGAAGAGACTCGACCGCCCTGAATAAGGCGCGAACCCGAGATTCGTCCTTGGGAAGGCGCGAGGGAAAAAAACGATTTGAGGGAAGGCTGGAAAATTCTATTTTGTACCCCGAGGAGACTAACTCCCGGACCCACTCGTCGTGGGTAATCGATAGCCAAATGGGGCGAAACCAGAGTAAGCGGCCGCCTACTCTGGATAAATTGACGGATTCTGCCTCCAGTCATTTGTCCGAATATCTCTGGGGTTTGGACCCTCTAGATCTTGGTTGTTGAGATCGTCCTCTTCCCAGAGGGTTGGTCCTGTAGGAGACCTGACGATCTCTGGCCTGACTAGGCCGACCTGAACCGCTGGAGGTAGCTGGCGCGGCCCAACCTGGGTTACGAAAGGCCCTAAGCGAGGCTGAAGCTGTCGGCGAAAAGGCTGTTTAATCTTTTGCTGAGGAAGGAAACTGCTCTTCCCTCCCGTCGCATCAGATATGAGCTGATCCAACCTTTCGCCAAATAACCGACCATTCTGATATGGTAAGGATGTAAGCGATTTCTTTGAGATTGAATCTGCTCGCCAGGTTCTAAGCCACAAAGATCTTCTGATGGCAATTGCATTAGCAGCAGCTAGGGCTGCGCAATTTGCCGCATCCATGGACGCATTAATTAAGAAGTCTCCCGCAAGTGCTATCTGATTAGAAATCTCAGTTACTTCAGATGGTACCTCAATACCATGAAGCGCTCTATTTAGAGACTCCGACCAGGATATCATGGCCTTAGCAACCCAAGTCGCTGCAAAAGAAGGAGAGAGAGCAGAACCCGATGCTTCAAACACCGAGCGGGCCAAACCTTCAATCAGACGATCCGTTGGTTCCTTGATCGAGGAACCGTTAGGAAGGGAGAGGAGCGTTTTAGACGCCAAACGCGACACAGGAGGATCAACCGCAGGAGATTCCGCCCATTTCTTAAGAAGCTCGGGAGCAAAAGGATATCTAGTATTGAGAGCCTTTTGTCCTGCGAAGCGCTTGTCCGGTTTCTCCCGGTGGCGCTGCACTAGTTCCTCAAACTCAGGATGAGATCCAAAAACCTTATGAGCTTGCCTGGCTCTTTTGAAGGACACCTTATGACCGGAGGTCAAGGTGGACTCATCGTCTATCCCCAAGGTTTGATTGACAGCTTCAATCAAACTGTCAATTGTGTCCTGACAATTTGGTGCCTCCAAATTAAGGGACCCTTCTGAATCAGAATCCGAATACTGATCACTTGTCAGAGGTGAGGGAGAGCGGGAGACGGAACTGAAAGATGCCGAGGCTCCGGACGGCAAAGGCGACGCAGTGTGGGTTCGCTTCCCCTGCGTCTGCCTAGTGAGAGCGCGGCCCTGCAGGCCGGAGGTTCATGAGACGTCGCCAAGACGGGTGAACCACTGTCCCTGCTCCTATCGGGAGCTTGAAGGGACTCGATTGCTCTAGTCAATGATGCCACAGATTGAGTCAGGGACAGAGCCCATTCAGGGGGACCTGACGCACTGGGTTCCGTAATAGGAGCGGGTTCCTGAGCCCGTTCGGAGTCACAGGCTTCGCAAACCCGAGTAATCTGGGCGCGCGGAAAAGGGGACCTACAGGCAATGCATGCGGTATACAGCACCGTATGAGCTTTAGTTCTTTGGACATACTGAGTCTATCACAGAGTCCGCAATGAACTGGATGTGCGACGGTCAGTGAACGGAGTGCAGAAGTAACAACCAGGTGGAGGGAGAAGCACTTACCCCAGTCCTGTCCCCCTG
>JARQOD010000004.1:1133428-1257558 GCA_033576555.1 Oophaga sylvatica | reverse complement strand
CCTCCCCGTGTATAGTGCATACCCCCGTATAGTGTATGCCTCCCCCATATAGTGTATATCTCCCCGTCTATAGTGTATGCCCCCCGTATAGTGTATACCCCTCTGTATAGTGTATGCCCCCGTATAGTGTATACAGTGGGCAAAATAAGTATTTGATACACTGACGATTTTGCAGTATTTTTGATATGTAAGCTGGTTTTGGTACGCACTTGTTCAGACTAGTTCTTGGTGTTTCAGTCAGTTTTTTTTGTTATTTAATGACCCAAAACACACAGTCAGGGCAACTAAGGAGCGGCTCCGTAGGAAGCATTTCATGGTCCTGGAGTGACCTAGTCAGTGTCCAGAGCTGAACCCAAGAGAACATATTTGGAGGGAACTGAAACTCAATGTTACCCAGCGACGGCCCCGAAACCTGACAGATCTGGAGAAGATCTGTATGGAGGAAGGGGCCAATATCCCTGCTGCAGTGTGTGCAAACCTGGTCAAGAACCACAGGAAACGTCCGACCTCTGTAACTGCAAACAAAGGTTTCTGCACCAAATATTAACTTCTGTTTTTATATTTTATCAAATACTTATTTCATGCAATAAAATGCAGATTAATGATGTAACAATCCTACGATGTGATTCTCTGGATTATTCTTAGATTCTGTCTCTCACAGGTGAAGTGACCGACGATAAGATTACAGATCTCTCCATTCTGTGTAGGGGGGAAACTGCAAAATCAGAGGATCAAATACTTATTATCCCCACTGTGTGTATCCCCCGTGTAGTGTATGTATCCCCCATAGTGTATGTATCCCCCATATAATGTATATACTCCTGTATAGTGTATGTATCCCCCATATAATGTATATACCCCGTATAGTGTATGTATTCCTCAATATACTGTATATACCTCTGAATAGTGTAAATCCACTTAGATATTGTATATATTCCCGTATAGTGTAGATCCCCCTGTATACTGTATAAAACCCCTGTATAGTGAATATCCCCGTATACTGTATATCCCCTCATATAGTGTACCTTTTGCAAGTTTAGGGAGGTTTTCCACCCCTCCCTTGTGAGCCATGCACATAAAGGCCGTTCTCTGCAGCGTGTCCACACTGGACATTACCTGTCTGAATCCTGCTCATATAGGTACTATACACATGACCAGGTTTTTATAAACATCAGTCAGGGACTGCTCTGATACGGGTATACCTTGACGTTTGGTAGAGCGGCTTAGTATACATTTTTTGCAAAAACCGTATCAACCAAATACCCTGTGTTTTATCATCTTTTTACCAGCACTTGCTGTTTACTGTTACTTTTTTACAACAGAGTATTTTTATATGTTTGTTTACTGTGTGTTTTCTGTGGTTCAGTCTTTTGATGGTGTGAACACTGTCCTACAGACTTGTTCACTGTGTGAATGGCTCATGTGTTTGTATGTAACTGTATATATTACCATAGTGTATATACAGTGCCTTGCGAAAGTATTCGGCCCCCTGGAACTTTTCAGCCTTTTCCCACATATCATGCGTCAAACATAAAGATACCAAATGTAAATGTTTGGTGAAGAATCAACAACAAGTGGGACACAATTGTGAAGTTGAACGAAATTTATTGGTTATTTTAAATTTTTGTGGAAATACAAAAACTGAAAAGTGGGGCGTGCAATATTATTCGGCCCCTGTAACTTAATACCTTGTTGCCACCTTTTGCTGCGATTACAGCTGCAAGTCACTTGGGGTTTGTCTCTATCAGTTTTGTACATCGAGAGACTGAAATTCTCGCCCATTCTTCCTTGGTAAACAGCTGGAGCTCAGTGAGGTTGGATGGAGATCGTTTGTGAACAGCAGTTTTCAGCTCTTTCCACAGATTCTCGATTGGATTCAGGTCTGGACTGTGACTTGACCATTCTAACACCTGGATATGTTTATTTGTGATCCATTCCATTGTAGATTTTGCTTTGTTTGGGATCATTGTCTTGTTGGAAGACAAATCTCCGTCCCAGTCTCAGGTCTTTTGCAGACTCCAACAGGTTTTCTTCAAGAATGGTTCTGTATTTGGCTCCATCCATCTTCCCATCAATTTGAACCATCTTCCCTGTCCCTGCTGAAGAAAAGCAGGCCCAAACCATGATGCTGCCACCACCATGTTTGACAGTGGTGATGGTGTGTTCAGGCATTGTTGCCAAAAAGTTTGATTTTGGTTTCATCTGAGCAGAGCACCTTCTTCCACATGTCTGGTGTCTCCCAGGTGGCTTGTTGTAAACTTTAAACTACACTTTTTATGGATATCTTTGAGAAATGGCTTTTTCTTGCCACTCTTCCATAAAGGCCAGATTTGTGCAGTGTACGACTGATTGTTGTCCTATGGACAGACTGTCGCACCTCAGCTGTAGATCTCTGCAGTTCATTCAGAGTGATCATGGGCCTCTTGGCTGCATCTCTGATCAGTCTTCTCCTTGTTTGAGATGAAAGTTTAGAGGGACGGCTGGGTCTTGGTAGATACTCCTTCCATTTCAATATGATCGCTTGCACAGTGCTCCTTGGGATGTTTAAAGTTTTGGAAATCATTTTGTATCCAAATCCGGCTTTAAACTTCTCCACAACAGTATCACGGTCCTGCCTGTTGTGTTCCTTGGTCTTCATGATGCTCTCTGTGCTTCAAACAGAACCCTGAGACTATCACAGAGCAGGTGCATTTATACGGAGACTTGAATACACACAGGTGGATTATATTTATTATTATTAGTCATTTAGTACAACATTGGATCATTCAGAGATCCACAATGAACTTCTGGAGTGAGTTTGCTGCACTGAAAGGAAAGGGGCTGAATATTATTGCACGCCGCACTTTTCAGTTTTTGTATTTCCACAAAAATTTAAAATAACCAATAAATTTCAGTCAACTTCACAATTGTGTCCCACTTGTTGATTCTTCACCAAAAATTTACATTTGGTATCTTTATGTTTGAAGCATGATATGTGGGGAAAGGTTGAAAAGTTCCAGGGGGCCGATTACTTTCGCAAGGCACTGTATGCCCCTATACTGTATATACCCCCCTGTATATTGTATAAAACCCCAGTATAGTGTATATCCCTGTATAGTGTACATCCCCTCATATACTGTATATATCCCCGTACAGTGTATATATCCTCCATATACTGTATGTCCCCCATTTACTGTATATCCCCATAAACTGTATATACCCCCATAAACTGAATATACCCACATATACTGTATGTCCCCATATAATGTATATCCCACCATAAACTGTATATACCCCCATATACTGTATATATCCCCATATACTGTATGTCCCCCATATAATGTATATCCCCCCATATACTGTATATCCCCCCATATACTGCATATCCGCCTCTCACCTTTCTGCTGATCATGCTTTTCACACAATATCTCTGGACCTGTGGGGAGAGAGGACGTAACAACCATCATCAGGTAGTACCAGACATCAAAGCGCAGGAGACCCCCGGGTACAGACCCTCGCAGGATCATTACCTGTACACACATTAAAGGGGGCAGCGCTGGAGACCCCCGGGGACAGACCCTCGCAGGATCATTAACAGTACACACATTACTGGGGGCAGCGCTGGAGACCCCAGGGGACAGAACCTCGCAGGATCATTACCTGTACACACATTACTGGGGGCAGCGCTGGAGACCCCCGGGGACAGACCCTCGCAGGATCATCACCAGTACACACATTAAAGGGGGCAGCGCTGGAGACCCCGGGGACAGACCCTCGCAGGATCATTACCTGTACACACATTACTGGGGGCAGCGCTGGAGACCCCCGGGGACAGAACCTCACAGGATCATTACCTGTACACACATTACTGGGGGCAGCGCTGGAGACCCCCAGGAACAGACCCTCGCAGGATCATCACCAGTACACATAGTAAAGGGGGCAGCGCTGGTGACCCCGGGGACAGAATCTCGCAGGATCATTACCTGTACACACATTACTGGGGGCAGCGCTGGAGACCCCCGGGGACAGACCCTCGCAGGATCATCACCAGTACACACATTAAAGGGTCCAGCGCTGGTGACCCCTGGGGACAGACCCTCTCAAGATCATTACCTGTACACACATTACTGGGGGAAGCGCTGGAGACCCCCGGGGACAGAACCTCGCAGGATCATTACCTGTACACACATTACTGGGGGCAGCACTGGAGACCCCCGGGAACAGACCCTCGCAGGATCATTACCTGTACACACATTAAAGGGGGCAGCACTGGTGACCCCGGGGACAGACCCTCGCAGGATCATTACCTGTATACACATTACTGGGGGCAGCACTGGAGACCCCCGGGGACAGACCCTCGCAGCATCGTTACCTTGAACAGGTTGATGTTGTCCACTTGACTGTAGAAGAGGAAATCATTGATGGATCTGAGCTTAGTGCCTGCGAGAAACACAAGGCGACAGACCTCTGACATCTCTGTCCGGGACCCCCATATCAGAGTGGAGATCGGTGACGGCCGTCCATCTCTCAGGATCTGTTCACACCACTGTGACATTACGAGTCAGCTGTCTGTCCCCAATGTTGCGCATGGGACGTCCGTCTGTCCCGTAGTGCCCCGGCAGACATCAGACACGTTCTCATTACTCACCGGCCTGCGACACGTTCTGGAAGTTTGGGTTCTGCTTGACGTTCCCTGTAAGACAAGAGGCGGCGGTCATATCTCATGTGAGGGGCACTCTACTCAGGACCCCCATAGATTCCTTACCTCCGAGGGCCCCCACAAACTTCTCCAACAGGAAGAGAATCTGCTTTATGTACATCAGGTTTTTTGCTTTCAGTCGACTCCTAAAAATGTAAGAAAATCTGAAAGTGAGCGGGAAGCAAAGTGTCCACTAGTCTCATCCAGAGCTGCACTCATTATTCTGCTGGTGGCGACCTACCGTATACTGGGGACACCCCACAAGACCCACCGTATACCAGGAACACCCCACAAGACCTGCTGTATACCGGAAACACCCCACAAGACCTGCCGTATACCGGGGACACCCCACAAGACCCACCGTATACCGGGGACACCCCACAAGACCCACAGTATACCAGGAACACCCCACAAGACCTGCCGTATACCGGGGACACCCCACAAGACCTGCCGTATACCGGGAACACCCCACAAGAGCTGCCGTATACCGGGAACACCCCACAAGGCCTGCCGTATACCGGGAACACCCCACAGACCCGCCGTATACCAGGAACACCCCACAAGACCTGCCGTATATCGGGAATACCCCACAAGATCTGTCGTATACTGTGGAAACACCCCACAAGACCCGCCGTATACTGGAAGCACCCCACAAGAGCCGCCGTATACCGGGAACACCCCACAAGACCCGCCGTATACCGGGAACACCACAAAAGACCCGCCGTATACCGGGGACACCCCACAAGGCCCGCTGTATAACGGGAACACCCCACAAGAGTCACCGTATAACCGGGACACACCCCACAAGACCAGCCGTATACAGAGGACACCCCACAAGACATGCCGTATACCGGGAACACCACAAAAGACCTGCCGTATAACGGTAACACCTCTCTGGAGTATAATACAGGATGTAACTCAGGATCAGTAATGTAATGTATGTACACAGTGACTGCACCAGCAGAATAGTGAGTGCAGCTCTGGAGTATAATACAGGAGGTAACTCAGGATCAGTAATGTAATGTATGTACACAGTGACTGCACCAGCAGAATAGTGAGTGCAGCTCTGGGGTATAATACAGGATGTAACTCAGGATCAGTAATGTAATGTATGTACACAGTGACTGCACCAGCAGAATAGTGAGTGCAGCTCTGGAGTATAATACAGGATGTAACTCAGGATCAGTAATGTAATGTATGTACACAGTGACTGCACCAGCAGAATAGTGAGTGCAGCTCTGGAGTATAATACAGGATGTAACTCAGGATCAGTAATGTATGTACACAGTGACTGCACCAGCAGAATAGTGAGTGCAGCTCTGGAGTATAATACAGGATGTAACTCAGGATCAGTAATGTAATGTATGTACACAGTGACTGCACCAGCAGAATAGTGAGTGCAGCTCTGGAGTATAATACAGGATGTAACTCAGGATCAGTAATGTAATGTATGTACACAGTGACTGCACCAGCAGAATAGTGAGTGCAGCTCTGGAGTATAATACAGGATGTAACTCAGGATCAGTAATGTATGTACACAGTGACTGCACCAGCAGAATAGTGAGTGCAGCTCTGGGGTATAATACAGGTATGTAACTCAGGATCAGTAATGTAATGTATGTACACAGTGACTGCACCAGCAGAATAGTGAGTGCAGCTCTGGAGTATAATACAGGATAACGTATGTACAGTGTGCAGCGCTTTCCCGGCAGTGATTCTTGGCTGCAGGATATCAGGAGAGGAGTGAACATCAAACATGTTTTCTTGAAAGACGGCTCTTGTGCAAAGCAAAAAAACACCTTAAATCAATACAAACAGGTTTCTGTGCAGCGTCGGCAGCAGCGGGAGACGATTGTCATCCTCAGTAATGGAAGAAAATTAGGAGGGAAATGAGCGAGTTACAGACAGCAGATTACAGCACAATTACGGTGTGATTACGGCACATACCTGTATCGCTCCGAGTACTGCGCCAGCTGGGAGTGCGCCTGGCACAACTGCAAGGAAACAGACAGAGAGTGAGGCCAGAAAGACGCCTTAATTACTATGTGCTTTGTGGCAGAACCTGAAATCACCGAGCAGAGATTATGGGAGAAGGGTGAGCCGGGATAGCCGGCCACAGCGGCAGAACACAACGCTGAGCAGCGAGAACAGAGCGCGGTAATTAGATGCAATCCCGAGCACTCTGAAGAATAAGAGAATAACGAGCGCAAGGCAATTATGTGCCAGGGTCTTAATTGCATCTCTGGACCTTACTTTGTTTAATAATGCAAGATGCGGAGGACTGTAACAAACCCTCAGCTGTGCGGACTGGGAGCGTCTCTATAGTTTAGGGTCTTTGCTTCTATTCACTGTCAGGAAGCAGAGATATTGAGAAGAGTTAGGAATTGATAAAGTTGTAAAACTTTTCTCATATTTGACAGCTTTAGGGTAAGTGAGAAAAAGCCTAAGAGCGCCGCGAAGGTGAAAAGATGAAACGACGCGGCCGGGTGCAAAAATAAAAGCCATGAATAAAAGATCTCACCCGGTGGGGAAGGAAAAGCGCGGCCTCCGTCACTTACTCATTCGCAGTCACGTCGGAGCATGTATAAAACATGAAGCGCATCTCCCTCTATCACAATTATCTCTATCTGGAGCCGACTCCATTCACTTCAGCCAGCAGAGACAATAAAAAGTAATCACGTCCTCATAAAAGGGGTGTCCCCATCTTATAAGTGATGGTGTATTGTGGGGGGTATGCTATTACTTTAGGATCAGACACCTGCTGCTCAGAGTAAAAAGGGTGCAATACTAAAACAGCAACGCAGCCTTCCGCAGTGTTAATCGTCACAGCACCGCTGGCGAATTTAAAAGATTGGACTTTCACAGATGTGGCGATACTAAAGATTTTTTTTTCAGAGTGGTATATAGCGGGGGCTCTAAACTCTCAGTTTTAAAACTATTATATTTTACTTTTTTTTTTTTAATACCACAGGGGACCGCTATGGGGTCCTTAAGCAGGCCATTGGCATCTCAGAAGAACAGAGATTGGATAGAACAAATCCCTCTCTCATAAGAAACTATTCACTATTTAATCCCTTTGCGACCGTATAACATACATGTTATATGGAGCGGGCGTAGAAGCTGTGTTATACACCCAGAACTAGCCTTTAAAGGAAATCTGTCACCCCATTTTTGTACTATGAGATGTGAACACCGCCATCAGGGGCTTATCTACAGGATTCTGTAATGCTGTAGATAAACCCCCGATATCACCTGAAAGTGAAGAAAAACTAGTTAGATTATACTCACCCAGGGGCGTTCCGCTGTCCGGTCCGATGGGCGTCGCGGTCCGGTTCGGCGCCTCCCATCTTCTAGCCAAGCCGGCCTCTTCTTTGCGTCCCGTCGCGGCTCCTGCGCAGGCGCACTGATCTGCCCTGGTGAGGGCAGAGAAGAGTACTGCAGTGCGTAGGCACCGGGAAAGGTCAGAGAGGTCCGGAGCCTGCGCACTGCAGTTCTCTGCTCTGCCCTCACCAGGGCAGAGCAGTGCGCTTGCGCAGGAGCCACGATGGGATGGAAAGAAGAGGCCGGCTTCACTACAAGATGGGAGGCGCCAAACCGGACCGCGACTCCCTCCGGACCGGACCTGACGGCGGAACGCCCCTGGGTGAGTATAATCTAACTCATTTTTCTTCACTTTCAAGTTATATCGGGGGCTTAACTACAGCATTACAGAATGTAAGATAAGCCCCTGATGGCGGTGGTCGCATCTCATAGTCCAAAAATGGGGTGACAGACTCCCTTTAACAGCTGTGACCAGAACTACCTCTGATTGCTGCTATTTAACCGCTGACAGTAACACTTAAATGGCTGTGCTTCGGCCCCCATTGCCATACTCCTCCCCGTGAGGTGATTGCAGGACTGTTGATGGGGGGGGGGGAAGAGTCTGCGGGGGGTCTGCAGAAAACCTCCCATCGGTGCTATGTTGGTCCTTCTGCGACTATGCTTCATGCTACAACACTGACAAACTGAGGTAGAAAGAACAAGCGATCAAATGATCGCAAGTTCATGTACCTGGCACATGCCAGGAAGGGGTTAAAACTGCAGCATCCCCGATCCATCACAATTATACGGGAAACGCTGACCTCTATTTACCCGTCAGTGCAAAAACACCGCGGCATCTGGTGGCAAACCCCCTGCGGTACACACTGGGCCAGCCGGAGCACGCAACCCTATTATCAGGCTTCTCGGAGATCCAGATGTGCGGTATTATATAAATGGAGACGTACACCAGGAGAGCGGCGGTGGCACCACATGTGTTCACTCTTCCGGAAAACCAATTATGGCTTCATCAATCCTAGATTGCTTTTCTATTTAGCGGCCACGACAAACGGGAAACGAGCGGCCGATCTGACCCGTGAAAGCAAAAGTGAAATTTTACCAATCTATATGGAGACGTTGGCAGACGCCGGGGCCTGACCTTGGCCTCGATCCGATGCTTCTCCAAGTCCTCAAATTTCTGACTTCCCGTAGCGCGCTGCCGTGTTAGGTTGGCGATAAGTGGACAGAGGTCACATTCGGACCCTAAGATGCGCCGCCAGAAAATTCTCAATTTCCGCCATTTTTTGCTTTTTTCCCTCCCCTTCTTGAGAGTCAAAACTTTTTCCATCTTTCCCTCTCTGCCGCTTGAGCCGGCACCAGACGCATTATATACGTCCCCCGCTCGCCTCCGCTGGTGCAGAATTCGTCCAGACCTCGCGGATGACTAATCGCTCGCTCCGTGCGGCCGTGTCTGTGACATTGTCGCCTCCTCTCGAGGCCCGGAGCCTAACAGTAGCGATAACCACAATCGCCGGAGTGCCGATAATAATTCTATTACCCGGCCAGGCCGCCTCCATCAGACGTAACTCACACGGTTTTTTTTTTCTTTGTGGACCCGGCCCCGAGGGGCCATTCCTACAGTCGATTACACGGAGAAGTTTTCATTTTCTATTTTAATTAATATTTTCCTTTAATCTGAGGGATAAAAAATATTCGCTTTTAATTAACCAATTATCGCGGTCTACGCCAGGAAAAAAGGGAACGATGCCGCACAGAGGCAGCACGAGGGCAGTGCAACAGCTCAGCTCGTATTGTCCTATGGCGTGGGTTACATTAAAGGGGCGCTCCGGCCTAAACTGGATGGGGGATTACTGCAAGATCCGTGTCATTTGTGCACCAGAAATGCGGCAATCTGCAACCGTGTAACCCTCGTTATTATTAGACGGTGGGGGTCCGACACATGGGGGCGTCACTCACCTGGGCCCCGGTCACCTGGCAGCTGTACATGCCGGTAATGGTGTCTATCAGGTTGTGAGCTTCGTCGATGATCCCCACCTGCTGCTTCAGTTTGATGCGGACGCCCGGCGGGTGCAGTCATGGAGCAGCGTCTGGTAAGGTAGAACCACCAGCTGGAGAACAGATAATAAAGAGGCGGTGAAAAGCGCCGCCATGTCTGGTATTACTATTAGTCAGGACACAGCACCACCCCTGCCGTAGGCAGTGTCTGGTATTACTATGTCAGGACACAGCACCACTCCTGCCGTAGGCAGTGTCTGGTATTACTATGTCAGGACACAGCACCACTCCTGCCGTAGGCTGTGTCTGGTAATACTATGTCAGGACACAGCACCACTCCTGCCGTAGGCAGTGTCTGGTATTACTATTAGTCAGGACACAGCACCACTCCTGCCGTAGGCAGTGTCTGGTATTACTATTAGTCAGGACACAGCACCACTCCTGCCGTAGGCAGTGTCTGGTATTACTATTAGTCAGGACACAGCACCACTCCTGCCATAGGCCGTGTCTGGTATTACACCTGCACCCATCTTTCTGCATCTCTGGTTCCACTGCCGGATCCGCCCGTGTCCGCTCACCTGTGCGGCAGGGACGGCATAGCGGCTGGCATAGTACGGGCATGCCGTCACCTCCCGGGCCTGAGTCACCAGCTGCTCGATGTCCTTCACCTCCAGGAGAATCTCATCCCGCAAAAACTGCATTTGATCGTAGGAATAGAAGGGACAAGTCGCCCGCCCTCCGCGCTTCTTCTTCCCCTCCGGCTCCTCGTTCTTCTTATCTGGAAAGAAAAAGGAAAAAACGGTAAACGACAACCGTAACTCTCGTTGCATCTTTTGGTCACTGCACCTTTCTAAAAAAAAATTTATTAAAAAGACATGAAAGTAAAAAAAAAAGCCCCCGTATGGCGGGACGTTGCTTCCCATCACGCGGACGTCTCACCGTGCTTGCTCTTCTGCATCTCCATGCAGCGGTCGTTGATGAGCTGGACGGTGCTCAGACGTCGCACGTCCTCGTTCACACACAAGTTCTGCGGAGAAGCACAGAGAGAAGCAACACTTGCACAGGGAGATAGAACTTTTCCGACCGGTGGCAGCGTTTTTTTTTTTAATATACAAAGGGCGGCATGGCTTCCCCCGATGTACACCTTTTAGGAAGGAACTGGCCATTAGCAACGAAGGAGACAAAACTAGAGGAAAGGCTGGAAAAAATGTTTATAATGTACAGATGGTACCAAGTGTAAAGTTACAAAAAAATAAAAATAACGTGAATACCTGCCGAGACCCCAGAGACACCAGACGAGTCTCTTTCCCAAACGGACTTTTCTGTAGTTCATGGACAAACTGGGAAAGCTGAGAGTGAGTGCGGCTGCAATAATAAATCTGTGCGAGGGAAGGAAAGAAAGCAAGGGTTAATAGAGATAATAATGGCGGACCGCAGTCTGAATCCTATCTGTCACCAGATAATACTCTGCCGAGAAATGGAGTAGATATTCACACCGATCCTGCAGTCACCACTAGGGGGAGCTCCCTGTATAGAGATACATGATAAGATCCTGTCTGCAGCCACCACTAGGGGGAGCTCCCTGTATACAGAGATACATGATAAGATCGTGCCTGCAGCCACCACTAGGGGGAGCTCCCTGTATACAGAGATACATGATAAGATCGTGCCTGCAGCCACCACTAGGGGGAGCTCCCTGTATACAGAGATACATAAGATCCTGTCTGCAGCCACCACTAGGGGAGCTCCCTGTATACAGAGATACATGATAAGATCCTGTCTGCAGCCACCACTTGGGGGAGCTCCCTGTATACAGAGATACATGATAAGATCCTGTCTGCAGTCACCACTAGGGGGAGCTCCCTGTATACAGAGATACATGATAAGAACCTGCCTGCAGCCACCACTAGGGGAGCTCCCTGTATACAGAGATACATGATAAGATCCTGTCTGCAGCCACCACTAGGGGGAGCTCCCTGTATGCAGAGATACATAAGATCCTGTCTGCAGCCACCACTAGGGGAGCTCCCTGTATACAGAGATACATAAGATCCTATCTGCACTCACCACTAGGGGGAGCTACCTGTATACAGAGATACATGATAAGATCCTGTCTGCAGTCACCACTAGGGGGAGCTCCCTGTATACAGAGATACATGATAAGATCCTGTCTGCAGCCACCACTAGGGGGAGCTCCCTGTATACAGAGATACATGATAAGATCCTGTCTGCAGCCACCACTAGGGGAGCTCCCTGTATACAGAGATACATGATAAGATCCTGTCTGCAGCCACCACTAGGGGGAGCTCCCTGTATGCAGAGATACATAAGATCCTGTCTGCAGCCACCACTAGGGGGAGCTCCCTGTATACAGAGATACATAAGATCCTATCTGCACTCACCACTAGGGGGAGCTACCTGTATACAGAGATACATGATAAGATCCTGTCTGCAGTCACCACTAGGGGGAGCTCCCTGTATACAGAGATACATGATAAGATCCTGTCTGCAGCCACCACTAGGGGGAGCTCCCTGTATACAGAGATACATGATAAGATCCTGTCTGCAGCCACCACTAGGGGAGCTCCTGTATACAGAGAAGCATGACAAGATCCTGTCTGCAGTCACCACTAGGGGGAGCTCTGTGTATACAAAAATACATGATAAGATCCTGTCTGCAGTCACCACTAGGGGGAGCTCCCTGTATACAGAGATACATGATAAGATCCTGTCTGCAGCCACCACTAGGGGGAGCTCCCTGTATACAGAGATACATGATAAGATCCTGTCTGCAGCCACCACTAGGGGGAGCTCCCTGTATACAGAGATACATGATAAGCTCCTGTCTGCAGCCACCACTAGGGGGAGCTCCCTGTATACAGAGATACATGATAAGCTCCTGTCTGCAGCCACCACTAGGGGGAGCTCCCTGTATACAGAGAAGCATGACAAGATCCTGTCTGCAGTCACCACTAGGGGGAGCTCTGTGTATACAAAAATACATGATAAGATCCTGTCTGCAGCCACCACTAGGGGGAGCTCTGTGTATACAGAGATACATGATAACATCCTGTGTGCAGCCACCACTAGGGGGAGCTCCCTGTATACAGAGATACATGATAAGATTCTGTATACAGGATAAGAGTTACATAGCTCTGTATACAGGGAGCTCCCCCTAGTGGTGAATGCAGACAGACTCTCATCATGTATCTCTGTATACAGGGAGCTCCCCCTAGTGGTGACTGCAGACAGGATCTTATCATGTATCTCTGTATACAGGGAGCTCCCCCTAGTAGTGGCTGCACACAGGATCTTATCGTGTATTTCTGTATACACAGAGCTCCCCCTAGTGGTGGGTGCAGACAGACTCTCATCATGTATCTCTGTATACAGGGAGCTCCCCCTAGTGGTGACTGCAGACAGGATCTTATCATGTATCTCTGTATACAGGGAGTCCCCCTAGTAGTGGCTGCACACAGGATCTTATCGTGTATCTCTGTATACAGGGAGCTCCCCCTAGTGGTGGCTGCAGACAGGATTTTATTGTGTATTTCTGTATACAGGGAGCTCCCCCTAGTGGTGGCTGCAGACTGAATCTTATCATGTATCTCTGTATACAGGGAGCTCCCCCTAGTGGTGGCTGCAGACAGGATCTTATCATGTATCTCTGTATACAGGGAGCTCCCCTAGTGGTGAATGCAGACAAAATCTTTTCATGTATTTCTGTATACACAGAGCTCCCCCTAGTGGTGGTGCAGACAGACTCTCTATCATGTATCTCTGTATACAGGGAGCTCCCCTAGTGGTGACTGCAGACAGGATCTTATCATGTATCTCTGTATACAGGGAGCTCCCCCTAGTAGTGGCTGCACACAGGATCTTATCATGTATCTCTGTATACAGGGAGCTCCCCTAGTGGTGGCTGCAGACAGGATTTTATTGTGTATTTCTGTATACAGGGAGCTCCCCTAGTGGTGGCTGCAGACTGAATCTTATCATGTATCTCTGTATACAGGGAGCTCCCCCTAGTGGTGATTGCAGACAGGATCTTATCATGTATCTCTGTATACAGGGAGCTCCCCCTAGTGGTGAATGCAGACAAGATCTTTTCATGTATTTCTGTATACACGAGCTCCCCCTAGTGGTGGTGCAGACAGACTCTCATCATGTATCTCTGTATACAGGGAGCTCCCCCTAGTGGTGACTGCAGACAGGATCTTATCATGTATCTCTGTATACAGGGAGCTCCCCCTAGTAGTGGCTGCACACAGGATCTTATCGTGTATCTCTGTATACAGGGAGCTCCCCCTAGTGGTGGCTGCAGACAGGATCTTTATGTATCTCTGTATACAGGGAGCTCCCCCTAGTGGTGGCTGCAGACAGGATCTTATCAGGTATCTCTGTATACAGGGAGCTCCCCCTAGTGGTGGCTGCAGACAGGATCTTATCATGTATCTCTGTATACAGGGAGCTCCCCCTAGTGGTGGCTGCAGACAGGATCTTATCATGTATCTCTGTATACAGGGAGCTCCCCTAGTGGTGGCTGCAGACAGGATCTTATCATGTATCTCTGTATACAGGGAGCTCCCCCTGTGGTGGCTGCAGACAGAATCTTATCATGTATCTCTGTATACAGGGAGCTCCCCTAGTGGTGGCTGCAGAGAGAATCTTATCATGTATCTCTGTATACAGGGAGCTCCCCTAGTGGTGACTGCAGAGAGAATCTTATGTATCTCTGTATACAGGGAGCTCCCCCTAGTGGTGACTGCAGAGAGAATCTTATCCTGTATATCTGTATACAGGGAGCTCCCCCTAGTGGTGGCTGCAGACAGGATCTTATGTATATCTGTATACAGGGAGCTCCCCCTAGTGGTGACTGCAGACAGGATCTTATCATGTATCTCGTATACAGGGAGCTCCCCCTAGTGGTGACTGCAGAGAGAATCTTATCATGTATCTCTGTATACAGGGAGCTCCCCCTAGTGGTGACTGCAGAGAGAATCTTATCCTGTATATCTGTATACAGGGAGCTCCCCCTAGTGGTGGCTGCAGACAGGATCTTATGTATATCTGTATACAGGGAGCTCACCCTAGTGGTGACTGCAGACAGGATCTTATCATGTGTCTCTGTATACAGGAAGCTCCCCCTAGTGGTGGATGGAGAAAATGAGAATATCATCATTTACCTTTATGTCCACCCAGGGGCTTTGGAGCTTTATCCGGCCTCTCCCCCGCAATGAGAAGCACAGAACGCTGCTCTTTCTAGATGCTGGTGCAGGTTTATCACCGTCTTTTCGCTGAGGCAGTACATTATTGCCTTTATACTTTTGGACGGATGCTGCAGATCTGAATTATCCGCGTTGGATATATTAATGATTAATGCTGGAGCTGAGATCTTAATGGCGGAGCGCTCAGTGCCGCGATCTATACATACATTGCTCTTTTTGCCGCGCTCAGGACATTTTTAGGCGCCGTCACTTCTGACGTTTTGCAGCCACAGACCCTATAACTATGAGAGGGGCCGGTAATTCTGCAGTAATGTTCTTACGGCCCGGAAAGGGGAATCTCCTGATTATCAGATGTTGCATTACCCGAGGTCCCCGGACGCTGCGGAGGTGGTTGGCGGCTGGAGAGGTGAATAGGGCATGAAATCAATGGAGGCTATTTTTTTGCTTACCTTCGTCACGTGCTCTTCTTCACAATCATCCTCATCATCCGATCTGGCAGCAGACGAGAAAGAAAAAGTAAAAATCTATAGATGGAAGCGGCCGCCCCGTCTGTGCCTCAGTATGGCGGACCCCGGGAATGCGGATGTGTCGCCCACACAAAAGGTAAATGTCAGACACTTCTATAAGGAGGGGCTGGGCGATATTTTTGACACCAGCATTTAAGTGGTTAAACAGCAGTAATCGGAGCTCAGTTCTGGTCGCTGCTGTTAATGGCAGGTGCCGGCGGTGCAGCGGCACCAGAGCCGCTCTGATGGACAGATGTGACGTAAAAAGGGGAAGACACAAATCTAAAGTCATGTACAATAAGTGTGGTGGAGAACTACAAGTGCCATACCTTCTGCCTTCTTTCTTCGCTTCCTCGTCGCTTTCATATTCGGCGAGGAGCAGCTCTTCCTCTCCTTCCTCCAGGCTTGGGCCTTCACCTCCGGGAGACAATATCTGCTGACTGAGCCGGAGAAGACGAACCGTCTCATCATCCTCTTGCCTCTGGAGAAGAGATAGAAAGAAAAGAGAGAAACTTAGAGGCCGAGATGTTCAATCCCGCGAGGAGGATCCACACGTCCCGGATACGAGGGAGAGAAACGTGTGAAAAGATTGTGTAGGAGACGTGAGTCTGTAACGGGCGAAGATTTCAGCTCCGGAGGCGGCCGACATTCATTAATCGTTATGATGCGGTCAGTGGTGTAAAAGAAAAGGATGAAGGTCGGCGTCACACCGACGGTCATTAAAAGGGTTGTTTGATTGGAGCTGTGCGCACTCCGATGATGCCCGCAGGACTGACGCCAGGGATCCAGAGCATCATCGTAAGCGCTCGCTCCTTATCTAGAAAACCGGCCATCGCTGATAAGAGTACAGAGGTGGCCGGCGACCTAAGCGACGAGCTGAAAACTAGAACGTTATTTTTCTTAAGCTCTTTCTATTTATGCAACCCCTTTAATTTGATCAGTCGTCCTGGAAGTAAGGTCACGAGCCTCCGCACCCGGCTGGACCACGTGGACCCCGTACGGTGTCGTCCTCGTAGACCTCACCTTTCTCTTGGCGGCGAACTTCAGCTGGACGTTACGTCGCATCTTCTCCAGTTTCTCTTCTCGTTTCTTCCTTCGCAGCTGATCCTCCTGCAGGAGGAAAAAGCAAGTAACAGTGCGGTCAGTCTGTTGCGGTTTCAGTCTGTTGCGGTTTCACAAGGACTGATTCCATTCACTGACTGCAAGCCGGGGACCGGCAATTCCATGAGCGGCACCGGGGTTCTGCTCACAGCAACCAAAAACAGAAGAAAGATAGTATTAAACCCAGTAAATCGACCTCCGTCACATCCATAAAAGGTGGAAGTCGTCGATTGTAAGGGCAGGAAAGGGTTAAAACTAAAAAAAAACCTCCATGCTTTTATTTTTCTCAGAGTTGATGAATCTGTGTGAGGCGCATAAAAATATCACATAAGTGCGCAAGGTATTAAAAATAGATTGGGGGGGAGGAAGCGGCGGTTTTTAGACAGCGCCATTTATTATTTAACATCGCGAGATCGTGTTATTATGACGGAGACCCTCTGGCTGACAGGATGGGAGATAATGCAGGGAAATGGAAAGGAGTGCAAATATGTCGCCTGCAGGGGCCGCAGCGGCTTGGAAACTGCGGTGTATAAACATCGCCAAAAGCTTCTGCATCTATGAACAAATGCTGCCACCTACAGGCGAGAAGTGGGTACTGCGGCCTCAGTCTAAACACTAAGATTCCACGAGGCCAATTTTCATTCCCTTCTAAGAGCCCAAACCTTTTACTTTCCGTCCCCGCAGCCATTCGAGGGCTCGATAGAGCGACATTTACTGTCCCGCACCTTTATCTTGCTCTTCACATCCATCTCTTCTTTCTTCTGTAAGAACTGGGTCACCCAGTCAGGCTCATCCGTGTATCCGGTGACTGCGGAGCCGACTGTCGCTTCTGCCGCCAGCGCCTCGGCCTCCTCCTGCTGCTTCTTCTCTTCAAAGTCCCGCAACCAAGTCAGGGAGCCGCAGATCAGACTCAAGGACTTGCCCTGCGGAGACCCCGGGACTGGTGAGGATATTACATGGGCGACGACCTCACATCCTGATCCCATCAGGTCACAACAGCCGCAGTCATCTGCCGGTGACTCGTCCCCCCGGAGCGTCTCTAATCCTCACCGTGCCTGTAGGACTCTCAAATATCCCAACTTTCCCGGCCTCCAGGACCCGATAAAGCTCCGTCATGAACTGCTCCTGGATGGGGTACGGCGGAAAGGGGAAAGGGAACGTCACAGGGTCAGCGGGGCGAGACGTCACAGGGTCCGCGGGCGAGACGTCACAGGGTCTGCGGGGCGAGACGTCACAGGGTCCGCGGGGCGAGACGTCACAGGGTCCGCGGGGCGAGACGTCACAGGGTCTGCGGGGCGAGACGTCACAGGGTCCGCGGGGCGAGATGTCACAGGGTCCGCGGGGCGAGACGTCACAGGGTCTGCGGGGCGAGACGTCACAGGGTCTGCGGGGCGAGACGTCACAGGGTCCGCGGGGCGAGACGTCACATCCATGTCCTGATAATAAAAGGGAGAACATGATGGAGGACGAGGAATATTCTGCAAAAGAAGAAAATTATCCTAACCAGACATAAAAAATAATGACATCAATGCCTGTAACCACCACTAGGGGGTGTAGGGTAGGTCTGCATATATTTAGGGGGTCTGGTCTGGGGTCTATATGTATGGGGTATGGTCTGTATATACAGCCATGGCTGAAAGTGTCGGCACCCTAGAAATTGTGCCAGAACATGACGTCTCTCCCCAGAACATTAGCACATTCCCCGGGTTTTGTTACATGATGTTTATTTCCTTTGTGCTTATTGGAACAACACAAAAAACGTAATTTCCCACAAACCCCCATAAATGGTCCGGACACAATTGTCAGCGCCCTCCTTAATATTTGGTCCCCCCTTTGGAATAAATCACTGCGATCAGTCGCCCCTATAACCATCCACAAGCTTCTTCCTCCTCTCAGCCGGGATTTCGGACGACTCTTCTTACAGTCTGCTCCCGATCTCATATCTCGTCTTCTCCCAACAGCGATTGTAAGATCTCTCCACAGGGGATCAGTGGGATTTATGGCCGGACTCATTGCTGTCACTTCAGACTCTCCAGCGCTTTGTTTACTTCCACTTCTGGGGCTTCTTGAAGTATGTTTGGAGTCCTTGTCCTGCTGGAAGACTCAGCTCTGCCACTAGGCTCTACATTGCCACTCAAAATCCTGTGGTAATCGTCATATTTCATGATGCCTTACACACAGTTAGGGCCCCCAGTACCAGGGGCAGCAAAGCAACCCTAAAACATCTGTGATCCTCCACCATGTCTGACTGTAGGTCCTGTGTTCTTTTCTTTGGAGAACTCATTTCGTTTTCGGTAATCAGTAGAATGATGTGCTTCACCAAAAAGCTCTATCTTGGTCTTATCTGTCCACAAGACGCTTTCCCAGAAGGATTTTGGCTTACTCAGTAGATTATGGCAAACTGCAGTCTAGCGTTTTTTTCTGCCACTGTGCTATCAATGAGGTCCCCTGGGGTCTCCTACCATAGCATTCATTTCATTCACACGGGGACGGATAGTTCGCACTGACACTGATGCACCTGAGCCTGCAGCACAGCTTGGATTTCTTTGGCACTTGATTGGGGCTTATCCATCATGCAGACTATCTTGCACTACAACCTTTCATCGATTTTTCTCTGCTGTACTGTGCAGGGAGATTACCTGCAGGGCCATGGGTTGTAAACTTCTTAATTATGTTGCACACTGTGGACAAAGGAACATCAAGATCTCTGGAGATGGACTTGAAAAATATCAAAATCTCAAGATTACAACAATTTTGGTTCTCAAGTCCTCAGACAGTTCTCGTCTCCTCTTTCTGTTCTCCGTGCTTAGTGCGACGCACACAGACACACAATGCAAAGACTGAGTCATGTTCTCCCCTTTTTATCTGGTTTCAGGTGAGATTTTCATATTGCCCACACCTGTTACTTGCCACAGGTGAGTCTGAACGAGCATCACATGCAGGAAACAGTTGTTTACCCACAATTTTGGAAAGGTGCCGACAAATTTGTCCAGTCCATTTCTGGGGTTTTGTGTGAAATTATATCCGATTTGCCTTTTTTTGTTTTTTTTTTCTGTGCTCACACAAAGGAAATAAACGTGGAATTGTAATAATGAACACTTCATGTTCTGTAACAATGTCAAGAGAGCCTGCACTATCGGCCATGACTGTTTAGGGGGTCTGTATATATTTGGGGGTCTGGTCTGGGGTATGTATATATTTGGGGGGTCTGGTCTGAGGTCTGTATATATTTGGGGTCTGGTCTGGGGTATGTATATATTTGGGGGGTCTGGTCTCAGGTCTGTATATATTTGGGGGGGTCTGGTCTGGGTTCTGTATATATTTGGGGGGTCTGTATATATTAGGAGGTCTGTTCTGTATATATTTGGGGGGTCTGTTCTGTATATATTTGGGGGGTCTGGTGTCTGTATATATTTGGGGGGTATGGTCTGAGGTCTGTATATATTTGGGGGTCTGTTCTGTATATATTTGGGGGTATGGTCTGAGGTCTGTATATATTTGGGGGGTATGGTCTGAGGTCTGTATATATTTGGGGGGTATGGTCTGAGGTCTGTATATATTTGGGGGGTCTGGTCTGAGGTCTGTATATATTTGGGGGTATGGTCTGAGGTCTGTATATATATTTGGGGGGGTCTGGTCTGGGGTCTGTACATATTTGGGGGGTCCGGTCTGTATATATCTGGGGGGTCTGGTCTGGGGTCTGTATATATTAGGAGGTCTGTTCTGTATATATTTGGGGGGTCTGTTCTGTATATATTTGGGGGGTCTGTTCTGGGGTCTGTATATATTTGGGGGGTCTGTTCTGTATATATTTGGGGGTCTGGTCTGAGGTCTGTATATATTTGGGGGGTCTGGTCTGAGGTCTGTATATATTTGGGGGGATCTGGTCTGGGGTCTGTATATATTTGGGGTTCTGGTCTGGGGTCTGTATATATTTGGGGGTCTGGTCTGGGGTCTGTATATATTTGGGGGGTCTGGTCTGGGGTCTGTATATATTTGGGGGTCTGGTCTGGGGTCTGTATATATTTGGGGGGTATGGTCTGGGGTCTGTATATATTTGGGGTTCTGGTCTGGGGTCTGTATATATTTGGGGGGTCTGGTCTGGGTCTGTATATATTTGGGGGTCTGATCTGGGGCCTGTATATATTTGGGGGGTCTGGTCTGGGGTCTGTATATATTAGGATGTCTGTTCTGTATATATTTGGGGGGGGGGGGGGTCTGGTCTGGGGTCTGTATATATTTGGGGGGTCTGGTCTGAGGTCTGTATATATTTGGGGGGTCAGGTCTGAATATATTTGGGGGGTCTGGTCTGAGGTCTGTATATATTTAGGGGGTCTGGTCTGGGGTCTGTATATATTTGGGGGGTCTGGTCTGGGGTCTGTATATATTTGGGGGTCTGGTCTGGGGTCTGTATATATTTGGGGGGTATGGTCTGGGGTCTGTATATATTTGGGGTTCTGGTCTGGGTCTGTATATATTTGGGGGGTCTGGTCTGGGGTCTGTATATATTTGGGGGTCTGATCTGGGGCCTGTATATATTTGGGGGGGGTCTGGTCTGGGGTCTGTATATATTAGGAGGTCTGTTCTGTATATATTTGGGGGGGTCTGGTCTGGGGTCTGTATATATTAGGGGGTCTGGTCTGAGGTCTGTATATATTTGGGGGGTCAGGTCTGAATATATTTGGGGGGTCTGGCCTGAGGTCTGTATATATTTGGGGGTCTGGTCTGGGCTCTGTATATATTTGGGGGGGTCTGGTCTGGGGTCTGTATATATTAGGAGGTCTGTTCTGTATATATTTGGGGGGGTCTGGTCTGGGGTCTGTATATATTTGGGGTCTGGTCTGGGGTCTGTATATATTTGGGGGTCTGGTCTGGGGTCTGTATATATTTGGGGTATGGTCTGGGGTCTGTATATATTTGGGGTTCTGGTCTGGGGTCTGTATATATTTGGGGGGTCTGGTCTGGGTCTGTATATATTTGGGGGTCTGATCTGGGGCCTGTATATATTTGGGGGGGTCTGGTCTGGGGTCTGTATATATTAGGAGGTCTGTTCTGTATATATTTGGGGGGGGTCTGGTCTGGGGTCTGTATATATTTGGGGGGTCTGGTCTGAGGTCTGTATATATTTGGGGGGTCAGGTCTGAATATATTTGGGGGGTCTGGTCTGAGGTCTGTATATATTTGGGGGTCTGGTCTGGGGTCTGTATATATTTGGGGGGTCTGGTCTGGGGTCTGTATATATTGGGGGTCTGGTCTGGGGTCTGTATATATTTGGGGGGTATGGTCTGGGGTCTGTATATATTTGGGGTTCTGGTCTGGGGTCTGTATATATTTGGGGGGTCTGGTCTGGGGTCTGTATATATTTGGGGGTCTGATCTGGGGCCTGTATATATTTGGGGGGGTCTGGTGTCTGTATATATTAGGAGGTCTGTTCTGTATATATTTGGGGGGGTCTGGTCTGGGGTCTGTATATATTTGGGGGGTCTGGTCTGAGGTCTGTATATATTTGGGGGGTCAGGTCTGAATATATTTGGGGGGTCTGGTCTGAGGTCTGTATATATTTGGGGGGTCTGGTCTGGGGTCTGAATATATTTGGGGGGTCTGGTCTGAGGTCTGTATATATTTGGGGGTCTGGTCTGGGGTCTGTATATATTTGGGGGGTCTGGTCTGAGGTCTGTATATATTTGGGGGGTCAGGTCTGAATATATTTGGGGGGTCTGGTCTGAGGTCTGTATATATTTGGGGGTCTGTATATATTTGGGGGGTATGGTCTGAGGTCTGTATATATTTGGGGGTCAGGTCTGTATATATTTGAGGGGTCTGGTCTGGGGTCTGTATATATTTGGGGGGCTCTGTATGTAATTGGGGGGTATGGTCTGAGGTCTGTATATATTTGGGGGGTCAGGTCTGTATATATTTGGGGGGTCTGGTCTGGGGTCTGTATATATTTGGGGGGTATGGTCTGGGGTCTGTATATATTTGGGGGGTCTGGTCTGGGGTCTGTATATACTTGGGGGGTCTGGTCTGAGGTCTGTATATATTTGGGGGGTCTGTATATAATTGGGGGGTATGGTCTGAGGTCTGTATATATTTGGGGGGTCAGGTCTGTATATATTTGGGGGGTCTGGTCTGGGGTCTGTATATATTTGGGGGGTCAGGTCTGTATATATTTGGGGGGTCTGGTCTGGGGTCTGTATATATTTGGGGGGTCTGGTCTGGGGTCTGTATATATTTGGGGGGTCTGGTCTGAGGTCTGTATATATTGGGGGTCTGTTTGTGGGCGGGGCATACATAAACATTTGCATACACCGACAACTCACTTCTCTGACCACTCTGAGATCCGGTGTAATCAGCCCATGTGATTGCTATGGTTACAGCCCCTTCTCATGGTATCCCGATGTCACTGACCTCTCCCTAATGCTCCGATGTTTTTATCCCGATATTGACGACAGTTATAGTTACTCACAGTCACCGCCGATAATACCCAGCAGGCTCCACGACATAAACACAATCTCCCGCGCTCCCGATTAGCCAATCACAGGACACCAAGTAGCCACGTCACCCGCCCACCACGACAGCCTCAGCCAATACGAGAGAGGAGCCAGTCACGAGCGCTAGCATCCAATCATACGCGACAGAGTGACTGAAGCCAATGAATGAGCAGGGCGGAGCTTCGTGACGTCACTGTTCCTAGGTCAGTGGTTAGGAATCATTATGTATATAGTGGCCAAAGGCGACCAGTGACAGCGCAGCTTTCATATCTTATTGTGCGCTTGATAAACGAAAGCTGCGCTGTGATTGGCTGTTATACAGTTTTCATATCCTTTTTAACCCCTTCCCGCCGGCGATGATTTTATTTCTGGGGTGCCTCATTGAGGCACACAGGATAGCACAGGTGTACGCTGCTGCCACCAAGAGGCTGATACTAAGAATTACACTTCAATAAATTTGTTTAGTGCCATGTAGGAGGCAGACTCAGCCCTGAGGCCCAGAGCGCCCTCTGCTTGTGGGGTTTTGTATTGTTTACTGTTTTCTCCTTGAGATGAGGGTAATGGCATCTCTGCGGCACAGTCTGCCAGGGGCCGGCCGTAGCCTCTCTCGCGTTCAGATACTGGTGCGGACATTTCTTGCCCTTTGTCTCCTGCCCACTCATCCCCCCATGGTGTGGCGCGCAGCGAAGAGGGTCCCACACTTCAGCCCGTGCCCGCCCTTCCTTTCTCCTTGGGTGCCGCCATCTTCCATGTCTACTCACTTTTTCATGCAGCCTCGGCGTGCTCCCCAGCGATGGCACGGACATCCTCTGCTCCAGGTCCTCCTAGATAAGAGGGATTCCCCCAAATCTGCCCCTACTGGACCAACGCTTGCTATACCCCAACAGCACCCGACACCCCCTGTAGAGTCACAGGGGTTGGCGGGCGCCCCAGGTCCACAAGCCGAAACCGCATGGACCAGGGATCGTCTCGCCGAACACCCGCTCTCCCTTTAACGTGGACATAACACTATTTAGACAATGCACGGTGAGGGTAACACAGTGCGGCAATAATTTATTGGACCACAAAACAGGCAGATAACACATAGAACAATCACAGCAAAATACCCCAAGATGGTGACATTACAGAGTCTCACCCTTCCACTGACTCGCCGGGATAATGGCAGCTGTGACTTCAGAGCTCCCAGGGTCGACTACTCCACCTGTGGCACACACAGAGAGGAGGTAACAACAAGCTTAGGAAGATGACAGTCCATTCAGGTACAAGGCCAGTTGACCTGAGGGTCACAACCTGGCTTCACCTTCCAGGGTCAACTACCCCACCTGTGGCACGCACAGAGAGAAAATAACGACAAGCTTAGGAAGATGACAGTCCATTCAGGTACAAGGCCAGTTGACCTGAGGGTCACAACCTGGCTTCACCTTCCAGGTCAACTACCCCACCTGTGGCACGCACAGAGAGAAAATAACGACAAGCTTAGGAAGATGACAGTCCATTCAGGTACAAGGCCAGTTGACCTGAGGGTCACAACCTGGCTTCATCTTCCAGGCTCGACTACCCCACCTGTGGCACGCACAGTGGGAAAGTAACAACAAGCTTAGGAAGATGACAGCCCATTGAGGTACAAGGTCAGTTGACCGGAGGGTCACAAGTTGACTTCATCGTCCAGAGTCGACTACCCCACCTGTGGCACGCACAGAGAGAAAATAACGACAAGCTTAGGAAGATGACAGTCCATTGAGGTACAAGGTCAGTTGACCTGAGGGTCACAACCTGGCTTCATCTTCCAGGCTCGACTACCCCACCTGTGGCACGCACAGTGGGAAAGTAACAACAAGCTTAGGAAGATGACAGCCCATTGAGGTACAAGGTCAGTTGACCGGAGGGTCACAAGTTGACTTCATCGTCCAGAGTCGACTACCCCACCTGTGGCACGCACAGAGAGAAAATAACGACAAGCTTAGGAAGATGACAGTCCATTCAGGTACAAGGCCAGTTGACCTGAGGGTCACAACCTGACTTCTTTGAAAATCTCCATAGAACCAGGCGACCGGCGGGTCCCAATCCTGGCTTTCTCTAAACATATCCATGGTTCAACGATGCTCAATGGAGCAGTTCTGTATTCTTCCAACCAGGACCAAGGTACCCTAGGTTGTTTCCTGTAGAATGATAGATCAGTGTCCCTCGTGATGGGGCCTTGCTATATTGGCAGCAGTCCTGTAAGATCCCCTGGAAGTTTGGATGTCTTGGCAGAATCTCTGGCTGTCTCTCAGTCTGTTTCTCAGAGGCATATCACCTCTTTTTATGTTTAACCTGTGTCCTTCAGTCCAGCATCACAGATAATGGAAGAATGGTGAGGACCAAGTCACCTCGTTTGATTATGTAATCTATTTGTATAATTTTCCTCCTCTATTTTAAAAATCCACAAACTACCTGGGCTACCCACGGCATAATTAGCATATCAATAGTCATCAAGGATAAGCGCACACTATGTTATATCAGATATGAGCTTACAAGTCAATATTACAGGCTTACACAAACAAAAGTCTGTTTCCTTGACCAGCCAGAAAAATAATCTTAAATTCAAAAGTCAACATATAGATAACAGTCTATTCTTCTTGGTTTGCTAAAAATAGACATTGGGTTAATTAAGATACAATGCTGTGTCTCCACACACCCCTACTGGTATCAGCTCTGCTCCTCTCAAAGAGGACCATGCACTCCAGCCCGCCTCCCTGGTTACCATTTTGCCTGCGCCCTACCACTCCAACCTGCGCTGCTTGCTCTCGCATGGCTTCCCTCCTCCTCCGGCTCAGAAGTCCCCCATGGTCTGCGATGAGAGTGCCCCACTCCTTCATGGGCCGTTACTGTGTCCCAATCAGTGCCTAAACTGACCAGATATCCCAGACCTTTGTCAAAGTTATGGAGCAACTATCTATGCAGACAACCGCCCCAGTACTCTGACCACTTCAAAGATTGAGTTGGGCCCACTAGCTACTCTGCACCCACTTGGCAGAGCGAGTCAGCGGTCTGAGGGCCTCAAGAGATTTCATGGTCTCGTCTCCTGCAGAAGAGTCGTTAGATGCTTCCTGAACCTCACCAAGCTCAGCGAGGATCCTAAGAAGGAGTCGACACGCACAGATGGACGTTTCCAACAAACAAAGTAGAATTTGTCCTCTTTTCTAGCGGTTCTCATGGTGGCCTTTTCCTCCTCTCCCACTCTCTCCACTCAAGGACTCCTGGATAAGACGTATGGCATCCTTGCCCAAGTCTGCGCTTGAAGCAGCAAGCTTGTCTTTTGCTTGTCTTTTGCCACCGGTTTGGTCACCAAAGGATGTTACTACCTGTCCGGAATTCTGAATTCTTTCCGAGGCTCCCACGACTGTGATGTTGGATCTCGCAGAGCAGATTGCCCTCACCGATACCTTCGCTTTGTCTCGACTATTCTGGTCAGACCTCAAGCAGCATTGTGGTGGTCCGCCGCGTTCTTCAACTCAGGTCATGGAATGTGAACCCCGAATCCAAAATATCCTCTGCTAACCTTGTCATATGTGGAGTTATGAGTTATTCCGATCAAACGCTGGGGGCATCGGATCCCTGCCTGCACCCCCTGCTGTGAACAGGTAATTGAAGCAGGTTATCTGATGGACAGCAGACATGGAGTGTATACAGAGTAATTACCAAGTAGCTGACAGTGTTGGAAGGGCAAAGTGTGACTGTGTACATCCTCGTTACCAAAGAGGAGCTAATCAATGAAAGGTGAAGACATCTGCTCTGAAGGCAGCCGGCGTAGCTCCATGTCAAGAAGCCTCACGTGACCATGTTCTATAAAATCCAAGTTTCACAGAATCCATGGATGTATCCATCATTGGGAGCTGATTCCGATTATCCTCCAGCATCTATACCTCTCATATAGAAACCTAAGCCTCCTGATGAACCACCAGGGAGGAACGCGTCGAGGCCGAGGCATTGAACATCGATGCATCAGGTTGATAAGTAACATTCTCCTTTTCCATCACGTGGTATCCAGCATCCCGGCTTCACCCCTTATAGTCCAGGCTCCCTGTAGACACATTAGTGCAGGGCCTACAGGCTGAGGGTCAGCCACCGTGGAGTGGGGGCGCCAAATATGTGTTTAGGGTGCACACCTGTGCTGTTAGGTGGGGGGGTGCGGACACCTGGGCGTCCTAGCCCGTGTGTGCCGGTACCTGGGACTTCATCCACAGAGCTTCTCCAGCCCCCGGTGCCCCCTGACCATGTCAACCGCCATCTTGGTGTCGGAGGATAGTGGCGCTCTGAGGATTTGTGACGGTATTGCACGTCACCTATCAGAACAGTCACTTTACAGTTTGCCTTGTTTGTACGTGTCACCATTTCTGCTCTCAGGTTCCTTTTCGGAGTGATTTTAGAGTTTTTCAGTATTTTTGAGGGTTATATATTCGCACTCATAGCCCCTTATTATTATTTATACTTCTCGATACTTGAGAATAGCCGGCGATACCAGAATGCAGGAAGGGTGACTATCAGGTGCTCGGGAAAGCTGGGTGACGTGTGCGAAAAGTGCGGATGTGAGAACGGGCTTGGGGGGCCCAGCTCATTGTCCGGGACCCTTGGATTGGGACCGACGTTACATTTCTCCGCTTTTCTTCCGATCTCGTCTCCATCTTTGGTTCCCGGCGTCTCTCACTGTGATCGTCTGCAGCGCTGCAGTCTGCATTAATCGGCGCAGGGGCGGACATATCATTGGTGCAACCTGTGCAGCTGCACAGGGGCCCTGGAGTAAGGGGGCCACTACCCCCTCCAAAGCAGGTGGAATTGTGCATTATGAGGAGCTATGGGACTGGGAAGGGCCCCTATATTGTCCTCGCACAGGGGCCCTATTTGGAGTCATGGCTACTGAATACAATGTATCACACGAGGGGGAGGGGTCTGGCTGTGACCACGCCTCTGCACATGACGTCACAGCCATAGGCTCCTCCTCTCCCCAGTAGAAGTTTCTAGCAGATCTGGAAGTTTCCTCCGCCTCTTCCTTTGCAGCCAGTGCTGGAGGCGGTGACAGGAGCCGCTGTGTGGCCTGCAGATCCGGACACAGCGCACTGCCTGCTGCAGAGCATTGCACTCCCAGGTCGCCGGGCTGCAGAGCATTGCACTCACAGACCACTGGTGCTGCAGAGCATTGCACTCCCAGGTCACCGGCTGCAGAGCATTGCACTCCCAGGTCACCGGGCTGCAGAGCATTGCACTCCCAGACCACTGGTGCTGCAGAGCATTGCACTCCCAGACCACTGGTTCTGCAGAGCATTGCACTCCCAGGTCGCGGGCTGCAGAGCATTGCACTCCCAGGTCGCGGGCTGCAGAGCATTGCACTCCCAGGTCGCGGGCTGCAGAGCATTGCACTCCCAGTCGCGGTGCAGAGCTGCACCACCTGGTTCTGCAGAGCATTGCACTCCCAGGTCGCGGCATCGCAGAGCATTGCACTCCCAGGTCGCGGCTGCAGAGCATTGCACTCCCAGGTCGCAGGCTGCAGAGTGTCGCACCTCTCGTTCCCAGGCTTTTGCACTATGACAGCAGAGGAGGTGATGGAGCAGGAAGTCCAGAACACCAGCGTGGAGGAAATAGACATCAGCCCCAAAGGGGATAAGGGGGTCCTGAAGGTGAGTGGGTGCCCCTCATGGATGTCAGCGGTGACTCCGGGACATAATGGCTGATGCTGCAGATCCCGTCACCGCCTGACATCACACAATGCAGATCCCAATGTCTGAGGGTGCAGCGACAAGTCACAGGAGACCCCGACCCGCACTCCTCCACAGGAGACCCCCGACCCGCACTCCTCCACAGGAGACCCCCCGACCCGCACTCCTCCACAGGAGACCCCCAACCCGCACTCCTCCACAGGAGACCCCCGACCCTCACTCCTCCTCCACAGGAGACCCCCGACCCTCACTCCTCCTCCACAGGAGACCCCGACCCGCACTCCTCCACAGGAGACCCCCGACCCGCACTCCTCCTCCACAGGAGACCCCCGACCCGCACTCCTCCTCCACAGGAACCCCCCCCCCCACCCCCTCCACGACACCCCCCCCACCCGCACTCCTCCACAGAGACCCCCCCCCCCGACCCGCACTCCTCCACAGAGACCCCCCCCCCCCGACCCCACCCTCCACGGAGACCCCCACCCACACTCCTCCTCCACAGGACCCCCGACCCCACTCCTCCACGGAGACCCCCCCCCCCCCCCCCCCCCGACCCCTCCTCCCAGGACCCCCGCCCCACTCCTCCTCCACAGGAGACCCCCCCGACCCCACCCTCCTCCACAGGAGACCCCCCCCGACCCCCTCCTCCTCCACAGAGACCCCCCGACCCGCACTCTCCTCCAAGGAGACCCCCCGACCCGCCTCCTCCAAGGAGACCCCCCCCCGACCCGCACTCTCCAGGAACCCCCCGACCGCACTCCCCCACAGGAGACCCCCGACCCCATCCTCCTCACAGGAGACCCCCCCCGCCCCACTCCTCCACAGAGACCCCCCCCCCCCCGACCCGCATCCTCCCAGGAGAACCCCCCCCCCCCCGACCCGCACTCCTCCACAGGAGACCCCGACCCCACTCTCCTCCACAGGAGACCCCCCCACACCCTCCTCCACAGGAGACCCCCCCCCCCCCTCCTCCACAGGAGACCCCCCCACCCCCACCCCCCACAGGACCCCCCGACCCGCACTCCTCCAAGGAGACCCCCGACCCCACTCTCCTCCCAGGAGACCCCCGACCCACTCCTCCTCCACAGGAGACCCCACCCCACTCCTCCTCCACAGGAGCCCCCCCCCCCGCCCGCCTCCTCCACAGGAGACCCCCCCCCCCGCCCCCTCCCCACAGGAGAACCCCCCCACCCGCACTCCTCCTCCACAGGAGACCCCCCGACCCGCACTCCTCCTCCACGGAGACCCCCCCCGACCGCACCCTCACAGGAGACCCCCCCCCCACCCACTCCTCCACAGAGACCCCCCCCCCCCCGACCCGCATCCTCCACAGGAGACCCCCCCCCCCGCCCGCACTCCTCCCAGGAGACCCCCGACCCACTCCTCCTCCACAGGAGACCCCCCCCACCCCACTCCCCTCCACAGGAGACCCCCCCCCCACTCCTCCTCCACAGAACCCCCGACCCACTCCCCTCCACAGAGACCCCCGACCCGCACTCCTCCAAGAGACCCCCGACCCGCACCTCCTCCCAGGAGACCCCCCGACCCGACTCCTCCTCCACAGAGACCCCCCGACCGCACTCCTCCTCCACAGAGACCCCCCCCCCCCCCACCCCACTCCCCTCCACAGGACCCCCCCCCCCCCCCCCGACCCGCACTCCTCCACAGAGACCCCCCCGACCCGCACCTCCTCCCAGACCCCCCCCCCCACTCCTCCCCACAGGACCCCCCCGACCCGCACTCCTCCTCCCAGAGACCCCCGACCCGCACTCCTCCACAGAGACCCCCCCCCGACCCCACTCCTCCACAGAGACCCCCCCCCCGACCCGCACTCCTCACAGGAGCCCCCCCCCCCCGACCCCCCCTCCTCCACAGGAGACCCCCCCGACCCGCACTCCTCCCACAGGAGACCCCCCGACCCGCACCTCCTCCACAGGACACCCCCCCCCCCCGACCCCACTCCTCCACAGAGACCCCCCCCCCCCGACCCCACCCTCCTCCACAGGAGACCCCCCCCCCCCACCCCTCCTCCACAGGAGACCCCCCCGACCCCACTCCTCCTCCACGGAGACCCCCCGACCCGCACTCCTCCCACAGGAGACCCCCCGACCCGCACCTCCTCCACAGGAGACCCCCCCGACCCGCACTCCTCCACAGGAGACCCCCCCGACCCGCACTCCTCCTCACAGACCCCCCGCACCTCCCCCCCCCCGACCCGCACTCCTCCTCCACAGGAGACCCCCCCGACCCGCACTCCTCCTCCACAGGAGACCCCCCCGACCCGCACTCCTCCACAGGAGACCCCCCCCCGACCCGCCTCCTCCACAGGAGACCCCCCCCGACCCGCACTCCTCCTCCACAGGAGACCCCCCCCGATCCCCCAACATCCCCTCCACAGGAGACCCCCCCCCGACCCCCCCCCCGCCCACTCCTCCTCACAGGAGACCCCCGCCCACCCCCTCCGACCACCGCACTCCTCCTCCACAGGAGACCCCCCCCGACCCGCACTCCTCCTCCACAGGAGACCCCCCACCCCTCTCCTCCACAGGAGACCCCCGACCCGCACTCCTCCACAGGAGACCCCCCGCCCGCACTCTCCTCCACGGAGACCCCGACCCGCACTCCTCCTCACAGGAGACCCCACCCCGACCCCACTCCTCCACAGGAGACCCCCCCCCGCACCCCCGACCCGCACTCCTCCACAGGAGACCCCCCCCCGACCCATCACTCCTACCACAGGACCCCCGACCCCACTCCTCCTCCACAGGAGACCCCCCCCCCACTCCTCTCTCCACAGGAGACCCCCACCCGACCCGCACTCCTCCACAGGAGAACCTCCCCCCCACTCCAGACCCCCGACCGCACTCCTCCTCCACAGGAGACCCCGCCGACTCTCCACAACCCCGACCCGCACTCTCCTCCACAGGAGACCCCCCGACCCGCACTCCTCCTCCACAGGAGACCCCCCCGACCCGCATCCTCCATCTCACGGAGACCACCCCGACCCGCACTCCTCTCCAAGGAGACCCCGACCCGCACTCCTCCTCCACAGGAGACCCCCCCCGCCCCTCCTCCACAGGAGACCCCCCCCCCCCTCCCCGGGACCCCCCGCCCGCCCCTCCACAGGGACCCCCCCCCCCCCCGACCCGCACTCCTCCCACCCCCCCCGACCCGCACTCCTCCTCCACAGGAGACCCCCCCCCCGACCCGCACTCCTCCACAGGAGACCCCCCGACCCCACCTCCTCCTCCACAGGAGACCCCCCCCCCACCCTCTCACGACCCCCCCCCGACCCGCACCTCCTCCACAGGGACCCCCGACCCCCTCCCACAGGACGACCCCCCGACCCACTCCTCCTCCACAGGAGACCCCCCGACCCGCACTCCTCCTCCAGGAGACCCCCCCGACCCGCACTCCTCCTCCACAGGAGACCCCCCGACCCGCACTCCTCTCCACAGGAGACCCCCCGACCCGCACTCCTCCTCCACAGGAGACCCCCGACCCGCACTCCTCCTCCACAGGAGACCCCCCGACCCGCACTCCTCTCCACAGGAGACCCCCCCGACCCCCACCCCTCCTCCACAGGAGACCCCCCACCCGCACTCCTCCCACAGGACCCACCGCCCCCACGGACCCCCCCGCACTCTCACAGGAGACCCCCCGACCCGCACGCACTCCTCCACAGGAGACCCCCCGACCCGCACTCCCTCCACAGGAGACCCCCCGACCCGCACTCCTCCACAGGAGGACCCCCTCCCCACCCCCCCCCACGCACTCCTCCACAGGAGACCCCCCCCCGACCCGCACTCCTCCACAGGAGACCCCCCCGACCCGCACTCCTCCACAGGAGACCCCCCGACCCGCACTCCTCCACAGGAGACCCCCGACCCGCACTCCTCCACAGGAGACCCCCGACCCCACTCCTCCACAGGAGACCCCCCGACCCGCACTCCTCCCACAGGAGACCCCCCCGACCCGCACTCCTCCACAGGAGACCCCCCCGACCCGCACTCCCTCCACAGGAGACCCCCCGACCCGCACTCCTCCACAGGAGACCCCCCGACCCGCACTCCTCCACAGGAGACCCCCCGACCCCCCTCTCCACAGGAGACCCCCCGACCGCACCCTCCAAGGAGACCCCCCCGACCCGCTCCTCCACAGGAGACCCCCCGACCGCACTCCTCTCCACAGGAGACCCCCCGACCCGCACTCCTCCTCCACAGGAGACCCCCGACCCGCACTCCTCCTCCACAGGAGACCCCCGACCCGCACTCCTCCTCCACAGGAGACCCCCGACCCGCATCCTCCTCCACAGGAGACCCCCCCCGACCGCACTCCTCTCCACAGGAGGACCCCCCCGACCCGCACTCCTCTTCCACAGGAGACCCCCCCCGACCCGCACTCTCTCCACAGGAGACCCCCGACCGCACTCCTCCACAGGAGACCCCCCGACCGCACCTCCTCCACAGGAGACCCCCCGACCCGCACTCCTCCTCCACAGGAGACCCCCCCCCGACCCGCATCTCCTCCACAGGAGACCCCCCGACCCGCATCTCCTCCACAGGAGACCCCCCGACCCGCACTCCTCCCACAGGAGACCCCGACCCGCATCCTCCACAGGAGACCCCGACCCGCACTCCTCGTCACGTGTGATCTTATCTTATTACCACAGTCAGTATGTGTAACCCAAAATCAGGAGAGGAACAATCAGAGGAAAAGTATAATAGATACATGAGCACCACTCTGGGTTTTGGCTACAAATACTGATGTAAATACTGAACGTGTGAACGTGGCCTGATACATACATTACATTACTGATCCTGTGTTACATCCTGTATTATACTCCAGAGCTGCACTCACTATTCTGCTGGTGCAGTCACTGTGTACATACATTACATTACTGATCCTGTGTTACATCCTGTATTATACTCCAGAGCTGCACTCACTATTCTGCTGGTGCAGTCACTGTGTACATACATTACATTACTGATCCTGAGTTACATGCTGTATTATACTCCAGAGCTGCACTCACTATTCTGCTGGTGCAGTCACTGTGTACATACATTACATTACTGATCCTGAGTTACATCCTGTATTATACCCCAGAGCTGCACTCACTATTCTGCTGGTGCAGTCACTGTGTACATACATTACATTACTGATCCTGAGTTACACCCTGTATTATACCCTAGAGCTGCACTCACTATTCTGCTGGTGCAGTCACTGTGTACATACATTACATTACTGATCCTGAGTTACCTCCTGTATTATACCTCAGAGCTGCACTCACTATTCTGCTGGGGCAGTCACTGTGTACATACATTACATTACTGATCCTGAGTTACATCCTGTATTATACCCCAGAGCTGCACTCACTATTCTGCTGGTGCAGTCACTGTGTACATACATTACATTACTGATCCTGAGTTACATCCTGTATTATCCTCCAGAGCTGCACTCACTATTCTGCTGGTGCAGTCACTGTGTACATACATTACATTACTGATCCTGAGTTACATCCTGTATTATACTCCAGAGCTGCACTCACTATTCTGCTGGGCAGTCACTGTGTACATACATTACATTACTGATCCTGAGTTACATCCTGTATTATACCCAGAGCTGCACTCACTATTCTGCTGGTGCAGTCACTGTGTACATACATTACATTACTGATCCTGAGTTACATCCTGTATTATCCCCAGAGCTGCACTCACTATTCTGCTGGTGCAGTCACTGTGTACATACATTACATTACTGATCCTGATGTTACATCCTGTATTATCTCCAGAGCTGCACTCACTATTCTGCTGGTGCAGTCACTGTGTACATAAATTACATTACTGATCCTGTGTTACATCCTGTATTATACTCCAGAGCTGCACTCACTATTCTGCTGGTGCAGTCACTGTGTACATAATTACATTACTGATCCTGAGTTACATCCTGTATTATACTCCAGAGCTGCACTCACTATTCTGCTGGTGCAGTCACTGTGTACATAAATTACTTACTGATCCTGAGTTACATCCTGTATTATACCCAGAGCTGCCTCCTATTCTGCTGGTGCAGTCACTGTGTACATAATTACTACTGATCCTGAGTTACATCCTGTATTATACCCAGAGCTGCCTCACTATTCTGCTGGTGCAGTCACTGTGTCTACATTACATTACTGATCCTGAGTTACTCCTGTACTATATACTCCAGAGCTGCACTCACTATTCTGCTGGTGCAGTCACTGTGTACATACATTACATTACTGATCCTGAGTTACATCCTGTATTATACTCCAGAGCTGCACTCACTATTCTGCTGGTGCAGTCACTGTGTACATAATTACATTACTGATCCTGAGTTACATCCTGTATTATACCCAGAGCTGCGCTCTCTATTCTGCTGGTGCAGTCACTGTGTAATACATTACTGATCCTGAGTTACTCCTGTACGTATTATACCCAGAGCTGCACTCACTATTCTGCTGGTGCAGTCACTGTGTACATACATTACATTACTGATCCTGAGTTACATCCTGTATTATACCCAGAGCTGCACTCACTATTCTGCTGGTGCAGTCACTGTGTACATACATTACATTACTGATCCTGAGTTACATCCTGTATTATACTCCAGAGCTGCACTCACTATTCTGCTGGTGCAGTCACTGTGTACATACATTACATTACTGATCCTGAGTTACATCCTGTATTATACCCAGAGCTGCACTCACTATTCTGCTGGTGCAGTCACTGTGTACATACATTACATTACTGATCCTGAGTTACCTCTGTATTATCCTCCAGAGCTGCACTCACTATTCTGCTGGTGCAGTCACTGTGTACATACATTACATTACTGATCCTGAGTTACATCCTGTATTATACTCCAGAGCTGCACTCACTATTCTGCTGGTGCAGTCACTGTGTACATACATTACATTACTGATGCTGAGTTACATCCTGTATTATACTCCAGAGCTGCACTCACTATTCTGCTGGTGCAGTCACTGTGTACATACATTACATTACTGATGCTGAGTTACATCCTGTATTATACCCAGAGCTGCACTCACTATTCTGCTGGTGCAGTCACTGTGTACATACATTACTGATCCTGAGTTACATCCTGTATTATACTCAGAGCTGCACTCACTATTCTGCTGGTGCAGTCACTGTGTACATAGAATCATGAATGGTAGAGTTGGAAGGGACCTCCTGGGCCTTCTGGTCCAACCCCTGCTCAAAGCAGGATTCTCTAAATCATCCCAGACAGATGTCTATCCAGCCTCTGTTTGAAGACTTCCATTGAAGGAGAACTCACCACCTCTTGTGGCAGCCTGTTCCACTCATTGATCACCCTAAGGCCGGCGTCACACACAATCGACAAAAAATCGGTCCGTTTTAGACGGTCGATTGTGGATCAAAATGCAAACATCACACATCCTTCTGGCATCCGATTTTCCTTCAAAGATGTGATTTAGTCGCATGTGTGTGTACCTTGTAACATCCGATTTTCATCCGACTTGCGAGATTTTCTCGCAGGCTTGCAAAACTGACATATAATGGATCCAAAAGAATAGTATTTCAATCACAAAAAAAAGAATAGATATATACACATAGAACACATATATATATATATATATATATATATATATATATATATATATATATATATACATGTCATTGTGACATGTATATATACATATATTTATAGTTCCTAGACTTCTACATACTGTTATAGCTAGTGTTGAGCGATACTTTCCGATATCCCTAAGTATCGGAATCGGAATGGTATCGCCGATACCATTAAAATATCGGCGATACCCGATACCGGAAATCCAATGTAAGTCTATGGGAACAAAATATCGGAACTAAAAAAACCCCATTCTTTCCTTGTAAACACTAAATATACACACATAGAATACATATATATATTATATATATATATATATATACATGTCATTGTGACATATATATTATACATATATGTATAGTTTATACACTTTTACATAGTAAAATATCCTCTGATTCAATTGCCGGGTAAAGCCGGCTTCAGTGAAAAGACAGAAGCACCCGACATGAAATGACACTTGGTGTACATAGGGTTAACCATGTCTTTTCATGTCCTTTGCTATCTGATTTTCACAAACAATTAAATCAGTCTATGTGGAAAATTTCACACCTGTAGGGGTTAATTAAAGGTGTAAATTCATTGTAAAAAAAAACAGACTTTTTTGCTACGAATTTACACCTTTAATTAACCCCTACAGGTGTGAAATTTTGCACACATAGACTGATTTAATTGTTTGTGAAAATCAGATAGCAAAGGACATGGTTAACCCTATGTACACCAAGTGTCATTTCATGTCGGGTTCTGCATTTTCACAAAAGCCGGCAATTGAATTAGCGGCTATTATACTATGTAGAAGTGTATGAACTATAAATATATATATATATATATATATATATATATATATATATATATATATATATATATAATGTGTCACAAACTCAATGACATGTAATATATATATAATATATATGAGGTGTAAAATTGCTGAAAAAAAATGCGTGGGCTCCCGCCCTATTTTCGCAACCAGACAGACAAAGCCAGTGAGTGGGGGCAGATAATAATAGCCCAGAGAGGGACCATTATTTTTGCCCCCCCCCCCCCCCGGCTACTAACATCTGCCCCCAGACACCCCAGAAAGGGCAAATCTCTAATTAGATTCGCCCTTTCTGGCACTTTGCCCGTCTATTCCCATTGCCCTGTAGCGGTGGCGAATGGGTTAATAAGGGGTTAAAATGACCTTGCAATTGAAAGGTCACTTTAAGCCAGGTTAATAATTGAGAGCTGTCAATCAGACAACTATCAATTATTAATCCTATTGTATGAAAGAAAAATCAAACACACACACTTTAATAAAAAAGAAGTTTAATGAAATAATCACACAGTTTTTGACCATATTTTATTTACCAGGTAAAACCATTTCCTGTAATAAAAATAAAATAATAAAGCAAAATTATTCTTACCAATCCGATGCACAGTCAGGTCCCACGGTGTAATCCTTCAGAAAGGGTTAATGTTTACTGCAGGGACCGCAGCTAATGCTGCAGCCTCACAGTAAACCCCCAAATGAATGAGTTCCTCTCCTGGCTGACAGGAGAGGAAGTGGAAAGCTTAATTGATTGCCTTCCACTTTCACTTCAGGTCAGCCAGGGACACCATCAGTGACGTCAGAGGGAACTGGTTAACAAAAATAGGGGATCCCCTCGAAAAAAAAATGGCGTGGGGTCCCCCCTATTTTTGTTAACCAGCCAGATGAAGCACACCGCTGAGGCCTGGATTTTCAGGCTGTTAAGGAGCCAAGATCCATGGACCTTGCCAGCCTGATAATACCAGGCCACAGCAGTCTGCATATCTTGGCTGATTAACAAAATAGGGGATCCCCTCGAAAAAAATTAGCGTGGGGTCCCCCCTATTTTTGTTAACCAGCCAGATAAAGCAGACCGCTGAGGCCTGGATTTTCAGGCTGATAAGGATCCAATATCCATGGACCTTGCAAGCCTGATAATACCAGGCCACAGCAGTCTGCTTAGCTTGGCTGGTTAACAAAAATAGGGGATCCCCTCGGAAAAAAAACGGCGTAGGGGTCCCCCTATTTTTGTTAACCAGCCAAGTAAAATGCAGACTGCTGCGGCCTGGTATTAAAAGACTGTCAAGGCCCATGGATTTTGGCCCTCAACAGCCTGATAATACCAGGCTACAGCAGCCCCACATTTGGCGCATCAAAAGATGTGCCAATTGTGGCACTTTACCGGCTCTTCCCACTTGCCCTGTAGCGGTGGCAAGCGGGGTAATAAGGGGTTAATGTCACCGTTGATTGCACGGTGACAATAAGCCCGGTTAATAATGGAGAGGCGTCAATAAGACACCGATCCATTATTAATCCCAAAGTTATTAAATGTTTAAAAAAAAGACACAGCAAGAAAAAAGTCTTTTAATGAAATAAAAGAGACAACACAGTTTTCATTTTTTTTATTACTCTCTCATTCCTGCGACGCCATCGATCTCCTGTAAAAAAATAAAAAAAAACAAACCAACAGTATACCACCTGTCCGACGCAGTCCATAGTAACGATTGTCCCACGACGATCCAGCTCTGCTACATCGCAATGACAGGCAGAGCCTGTCATCGCGACGCAGCACAGCTGATTACCTGCTTCCCCGGCGGTGACGTCATCGGACTGCTTTACGGCCGCGATTACCCAGCAGTCACTGCAGTTATCGCGAGATACTGCATGTGACCGCCGGGGAGAAGAGGATGGCGGCCATTAAGCAGTCCGGGATGTGACCGCCGGAGATCTTCTGCCAGGTAAGTGCCGCTGACTCCTGACAGACCCGACCGACGGACACTGACAGTGACAGTGACAATTCCGATTCCGGTATCCGATATGACGAAAATATCGGAACTCGGAATCGGAATTCCGATACAGCCAATATCGGCCGATACCCGATATTTGCAGTATCGGAATGCTCAACACTAGTTATAGCCGCAAATTCAATTGCCGGCTTCTGTGAAATCACAGAAGCCGACATGAAATGATACATTGTTTCCACACAGTTAACCATGTCATTTCCTGTATTTTGATATTTGTTTAGAACTTACAATTACATGAGTGTATTTGTGCAAAATTTCAGACATGTAGGGGTTAATTAAAGGTGTAATTTGTTGAAAAAAAATGCGTGGGCTCCCGCTGTATTTTCTCCACCAGACAGACAAAGCAAAGCGAGTGGGGGCAGATAATAACAGCCTAGGGAGGGTACATTTTTTGTGCCCCCCCGGCTACTAACATCTGCCCCCAGACACCCCAGAAAGGGCAAATCTATAATTAGATTCGCCCTTTCTGGCACTTTGCCCGTCTATTCACATTGCCCTGTAGCGGTGGCGAATGGGTTAATAATCTCACCTTACTGTCACCTTAGTATTGAAAGGTGACCTTAAGGCAGGTTAATAATTGAGAGCTGTCAATTAGACAACTATCAATTATTAATCCTATTGAAGTAAATTAAAAAAACAGACACATTAATAAAAATAAATTTTAATGAAATAAAAACACATTTTTTTGACCATCTTTTATTTTACACTTAATCCGTGCGAAGCCATTGATCTCCTAAAATAAAGATAAAAAATAAAAAAACATTATTCTTACCTATTCCGCCGATCTGTCACGTCCCACGCTGTAATCCTTCACAAAGGGTTAACTAGCTTTGAGCCAAGCAGTGCAAGTAATCCTGCATGCTCAGCTCAAAGCTCCTGAATGAATAAGTTCCTCTCCAGGCGACAGGAGAGGATGTGTTTCATGAATGAAGCTTAATTGATTGTGTCCACTTTCCCTTTAGGTCAGGTCACTAAAGTTAAATTGCCAATAAATCAATTAAGCTCCATTCATTCATCTCTTCCTCTACTTTCGCTGGGAGAGGAACTTATTCATTCATGGGGTTAGAGCTAGTAGACAGAATTATCTCCCTGCTAACTGTAACCTCTTAACCCTTTCTGATGGATTACAGCGTGGGACCTGACTGTACATCGGATTGGTAAGTATAATTTTGCTTTTTTATTTTATTTTTATTACAGGAAATGGTTTTAGCAGGAAAATAAAATATGGTAAAAAAAACTGTGTGATTATTTAATTAAACTTATTTTTTATTAAACTGTGTGTGTTTGATTTTTCTATCATACAATAGGATTAATAATTGATAGTTGTCTAATTGACAGCTCTCAATTATTAACCTGCCTTAAGGTCACCTTTCAATACTAAGGTGACAGTAAGGTGAGATTATTAACCCATTCGCCACCGCTACAGGGCAATATGAATAGACGGGCAAAGTGCCAGAAAGGGCGAATCTAATTATAGATTTGCCCTTTCTGGGGTGTCTGGGGGCAGATGTTAGTAGCCGGGGGGGGCACAAAAAATGTACCCTCCCTAGGCTGTTATTATCTGCCCCCACTCGCTTTGCTTTGTCTGTCTGGTGGAGAAAATACAGCGGGAGCCCACGCATTTTTTTTCAACGAAATTACACCTTTAATTAACCCCTACATGTCTGAAATTTTGCACAAATACACTCATGTAATTGTAAGTTCTAAACAAATATCAAAATACAGGAAATAACATGGTTAACTGTGTGGAAACAATGTATCATTTCATGTCGGCTTCTGTGATTTCACAGAAGCCGGCAATTGAATTTGCGGCTATTAAAGTATGTAGAAGTCTAGGAAATATAAATATATATATATATATATATCATTACATGAAAATATATATATATATATATATATATATATATATATATATATATATATATTATATATGTATTCTATGTGTGTATATCTATTTCTATTCTTTATTAAAGCTGTCAGTGTGATTTTACAGTATAGCCGGGGATGAATTGCCGGCTTTTCTAAAGGACACCGATGCGATTTCATCGCAAGTCACACAGTGTGGTCCGTTTGTAATCCGATTTTTCATCGCTCCCATAGACTTGCATTGGCGATAGTCGACCCACAATCGGTGACAGTGGCAGCATGCTGCGATTGTACACGGACGTTTAAAACGGACACAAAAAATCTGATACTGGGAGCTGCTCCATAGATCAACATAGGTCCGACTGCAATGCGATTTTTCATCGCATTGCAGTCGTCCGATTCTGTCGCCAGTGTGACGCCGGCCTTACTGTCAAAAAGTTTTTTCTAATATCTAATCTGTGTCTCCTCCCATTCAGTTTCATCCCATTGCTTCTAGTCTTTCCTTGTGCAAATGAGAATAAAGATGATCCTTCTATAATGTGACAGCCCTTCAGATATTTGTAGACAGCTATTAAGTCTCCTCTCAGTCTTCTTTTTTGCAGCTAAACATTCCCAAATCCTGTAACCGTTCCTCATAGGACATGGTTTGCAGACCGGTCACCATTCTGGTGGCTCTTCTCTGAACTTGCTCCAGTTTGTTGATGTCTTTTTTAAAATGTGGTGCCCAAAACTGGACACAGTATTCCAGATGAGATCTGACCAAAGAGGAGTAGAGGGCAATAATGACCTCACGTGATCTAGACTGTATGCTTCTGTTGATACATCCTAGAATTGCATTTGCCTTTTTTGCTGCTGCATCACACTGTTGACTCATGTTAAGTCTGTGATCAATTAGTATACCCAAGTCTTTTTCACATGTGCTGTTACTTAGCCCTATTCCTCCCATTTTGTATATGCTTTTTTCATTTTTATTGCCCAGATGTAGTACTTTGCATTTTTCCCTGTTAAAATCCATTCTGTTAGTTGCTGCCCACTGCTCCAGTTTATGTATATCTTTTTGAATCCTCTCTCTCTCTTCTCTAGTATTAGCTACCCCTCCTAGCTTTGTGTCATCAGCAAATTTGATCCGTTTACCCTCAATTCCTTCATCTAAATCATTGATAAAGATGTTGAACAATACAGGGCCCAAAACAGAGCCTTGTGGTACCCCACTTGAGACATTCTTCCAACTGGATGTGCAGCCATTTACGACCACTCTTTGGGTCCGATCACTAAGCCAGTTATGAATCCACCTAACAGTTGCCTTGTCCATTCCATACTTAGTCATTTTTTCAATAAGGATTGTGTGAGATACTTTGTCAAATGCTTTGCTGAAGTCAAGATATACTATATCTACAGCATTTCCCTGATCCACCCAGTCAGTGATTCTGTCATAGAAGGAAATTAAGTTAGTCTGACATGACTTATTAGTTACAAACCCATGCTGACTCTGTTTAATCACTTCATTCTTATCCAGGTACTTGCATACATGTTCTTTAATAATTTGTTCAAAGATCTTTCCTGGTATAGAAGTCAGACTCACCGGCCTGTAGTTCCCTGGGTCCACCTTCTTCCCCTTTTTGAAGATAGGAACAACATTTGCTCTTCTCCAGTCTTCTGGGACTTCTCCTGTTCTCCAAGAATTTTCAAAGATTATGGACAGTGGTTCAAGAATTTCTTCTGCTATCTCCTTCAGTACCCTGGGGTGTAATTCATCTGGACCTGGAGACTTGAATTCATTTATGTTAGCTAAGTGTTTCCTCACTGTCTTTCTGTTTATAGATATCCTGGATTCTTCTATTCCTTTAATAGGACAGTGAAGATCAGTTGATGTTACATTTCCTTTCTGAGAGAAAACAGATGCAAAATAGGAATTTAAAAGTTCAGCCTTCTCAACATCCTGACTTACCATTTCATCATTTTCATCCTGTAAAAATCCTATAGCATCTTTGACTTTTCTTTTACTTTTGACGTATCCCCAAAATCCTTTTTTGTTGCTTTTGACGTCACTTGCAAGCCTTAATTCATTGTCAGCTTTAGATAATCTGATTTGTGCCCTGCAGGTTCTGCTAACGGCATTATATTCTTCTTTAGATATGCCTCCCTCTTTCCATTTGTTAAACATTTCTTTCTTCCTTTTAAGCATGTGTTTAAGTTCTATGTTCATCCATCCTGGTTTCCTTAAATGCTTCCCATTCTTCCCTCTTTTCGGAATTGTTAACGATTGTGCTTTGAGAATCTCATTTTTCAAGATTTTCCATCCTTCCTGGACATTTTTGTCATACATTACTGATCCTGAGTTACCTCCTGTATTATAATCCAGAGTTGCACTCACTATTCTGCTGGTGCAGTCACTGAATACATACATTACATTACTGATCCTGAGTTACATCCTGTAATATACCCCAGAGCTGCAGAATAGTGAGTGCAGCTCTGGAGTATAATACAGGATGTAACTCCGTATCAGTAATGTAATGTATGTACACAGTGACTGCACCAGCAGAATAGTGAGTGCAGCTCTGGGATATAATACAGGATGTAACTCAGTATCAGTAATGTAATGTATGTACACAGTGACTGCACCAGCAGAATAGTGAGTGCAGCTCTGGAGTATAATACAGGATGTAACTCAGGATCAGTAATGTATGTACACAGTGACTGCACCAGCAGAATAGTGAGTGCAGCTCTGGAGGATAATACAGGCTGTAACTCAGGATCAGTAATGTAATGTATGTACACAGTGACTGCACCAGCAGAATAGTGAGTGCAGCTCTGGAGTATAATACAGGCTGTAACTCAGGATCAGTAATGTAATGTATGTACACAGTGACTGCACCAGCAGAATAGTGAGTGCAGCTCTGGGATATAATACAGGATGTAACTCAGGATCCGTAATGTATGTACACAGTGACTGCACCAGCAGAATAGTGAGTGCAGCTCTGGGGTGTAATACAGGATGTAACTCAGGACCAGTAATGTAATGTATGTACACAGTGACTGCACCAGCAGAATAGTGAGTGCAGCTCTGGGGTGTAATACAGGATGTAACTCAGGACCAGTAATGTAATATATGTACACAGTGACTGCACCAGCAGAATAGTGAGTGCAGCTCTGGAGTATAATACAGGATGTAACTCAGGATCAGTAATGTAATGTATGTACACAGTGACTACACCAGCAGAATAGTGAGTGCAGCTCTGGAGTATAATACAGGAGGTAACTCAGGATCAGTAATGTATGTACACAGTGACTGCACCAGCAGAATAGTGAGTGCAGCTCTGGAGTATAATACAGGATGTAACTCAGGATCAGTAATGTAATGTATGTACACAGTGACTGCACCAGCAGAATAGTGAGTGCAGCTCTGGGGTATAATACAGGATGTAACTCAGGATCAGTAATGTATGTACACAGTGACTGCACCAGCAGAATAGTGAGTGCAGCTCTGGAGTATAATACAGGATGTAACTCAGGATCAGTAATGTAATGTATGTACACAGTGACTGCACCAGCAGAATAGTGAGTGCAGCTCTGGAGTATAATACAGGATGTAACTCAGGATCAGTAATGTAATGTATGTACACAGTGACTGCACCAGCAGAATAGTGAGTGCAGCTCTGGAGTATAATACAGGATGTAACTCAGGATCAGTAATGTGATGTATGTACACGTGACTGCACCAGCAGAATAGTGAGTGCAGCTCTGGAGTATAATACAGGATGTAACTCAGGATCAGTAATGTAATGTATGTACACGGTGACTGCACCAGCAGAATAGTGACTGCAGCTCTGGAGTATAATACAGGATGTAACTCAGGATCAGTAATGTAATGTATGTACACAGTGACTGCACCAGCAGAATAGTGAGTGCAGCTCTGGAGTATAATACAGGAGGTAACTCAGGATCAGTAATGTAATGTATGTAAACAGTGACTGCACCAGCAGAATAGTGAGTGCAGCTCTGGAGTATAATACAGGATGTAACTCAGGATCAGTAATGTAATGTATGTACACAGTGACTGCACCAGCAGAATAGTGACTGCAGCTCTGGAGTATAATACAGGATGTAACTCAGGATCAGTAATGTAATGTATGTAACACAGTGACTGCACCAGCAGAATAGTGAGTGCAGCTCTGGGTATAATGCAGGATGTAACTCAGGATCAGTAATGTAATGTATGTACACAGTGACTGCACCAGCAGAATAGTGAGTGCAGCTCTGGAGTATAATACAGGATGTAACTCAGGATCAGTGATGTAATGTATGTACACAGTTACTGCACCAGCAGAATAGTGAGTGCAGCTCTGGGTATAATACAGGAGGTAACTCAGGATCAGTAATGTAATGTATGTACACAGTGACTGCACCAGCAGAATAGAGAGTGCAGCTCTGGAGTATAATACAGGATGTAACTCAGGATCAGTAATGTAATGTATGTACACAGTGACTGCACCAGCAGAATAGTGAGTGCAGCTCTGGAGTATAATACAGGAGGTAACTCAGGATCAGTACAGGGTTATTCAGGAATATTTTGGTGGGTGCACATGGGGGTGATTACTTACGCAGTATGTACTGTAATGTTTGGCTCTGGGGCGCCTCTGGTGGTTATGGACATAATTACCCGTAGGATAGAAGTAAAGCCAATGTCTCTGTTTCTGTGAAGACCACAGGTGTCAATTTCTGACTCAAAACTGCTGGTGAACTACATTTCCCAGCAGGGAGTCGCATTGTCGGTCTTTTTGGGTCGTTTCTGACTTTCTGTAGAGAAATGTTGAGATTGGATCAAACCTGTGACACATTGTAACAAGCAAGACAGAAGAGATCTGTGGTGACTGGACACAGCTGTAACGAACCCTCAGCTGTGAATAGTTTTAGGACCAGACAGGTTTTCTGCCATAATTGATGGTAATTCATGGTCTCGGTTCTTTTTTTATATTTATTTATTGTTTTTATTCCTTCCACAGACAATCAAAAGGGAGGGCGTCCGAGGCGAGATGCCGATGATTGGCGACAAAGTCAGCGTCCACTACACGGGGTGGCTGCTCGATGGGACCAAGTTTGACTCCAGCAGAGACCGAAAGGACAAGTTTACCTTTGACCTGGGGAAAGGTGCGAGCTGCAGGGACCGAGCGGCGCCACCTAATGGCTAATAATGCCCAACACCTGCTCTGCAATGTGTGACAGCGCCCCCTTCTGCTCAGCATGCACATAACCCCACAGACATGAGATCTGATGTTTTTTCCTCCTTTTCCCCTAGGGCAGGTGATAAGGTCCTGGGACATCGCTGTGGCCACTATGACAACGGGGGAGATCTGCAGCGTGACCTGTAAGCCAGAGTATGCATACGGGGCGTCTGGAAGTCCCCCCAAAATACCCCTAATTCTGTGCTTATATTTGAGGTGAGATGGTCGTACCCTGGTGGTCTAGGGCAGGGGAGAGGATAATACTAGTCTCCCTGGTGGTCTAGGTCAGGGGAGAGGATAATGCCAACCTCCCTGGTGGACTAGGGCAGGGGAGAGGATAATGCCAGCCTCCCTGGTGGTCTAGGTCAGGGAGAGGATAATGCAACCTCCCTGGTGTCTATGCAGGAGGAGGATAATGCTAGTCTCCTGGTGGTCTATGGCAGGGGAGAGGATTTTGCTAGCAAATCTGGTGGTCTAGGGCAGGGAAGAGGATAATACCAGCTTCTGAGGTTGTCTTTGGCAGGGGAAAAGATGATATCAGCCTCCTTGGTGGACTAGGGAAGGGGAGAGGATACCAGTCTTCCTGGCGGTTTAAAGCAGAGGATAATGCCAGCCTCCCTGGTGGACTAGGGTAGCGGAGAGAATACCAACCTCCCGGTGGTCTAGGGTTGGGGAGAGGATAATGCCAGCCTAACTGGTGGTCTAAAGCAGGGGAGAGGATAATGCCAGCCTCACTGGTGGACTAGGGTAGCGAAGAGAATACCAGCCCCCCGGTGGTCTAGGGTTGGGGAGAGGATAATGCCAGCCTCAATGGTGGTCTAGGGTTGGGGAGAGGATAATGCCAGCCTAACTGGTGGTCTAGGGTTGGGGAGAGGATAATGCCAGCCTCACTGGTGGTCTAAAGCAGGGGAGAGGATAATGCCAGCCTCACTGGTGGTCTAGAGTAGCGGAGAGAATACCAGCCTCCCGGTGGTCTAGGGTTGGGGAGAGGATAATGCCAGCCTCACTGGTGGTCTAAAGCTGGGGAGAGGATAATGCCAGCCTCCCTGGTGGTCTAGGGTTGGGGAGAGGATAATGCCAGCCTCCCTGGTGGTCTAGGGTTGGGGAGAGGATAATGCCAGCCTCCCTGGTGGTCTAGGGTTGGGGAGAGGATAATGCCAGCCTCCCTGGTGGTCTAGGGCAGGGGAGAGGATAATGCCAGCCTCCCTGGTGGTCTAGGGCAGGGGAGAGGATAATGTCAGCCTAACTGGTGGTCTAAAGCAGGGGAGAGGATAATGCCAGCCTAACTGGTGGTGTAAAGCAGGGGAGAGGATAATGCCAGCCTCACTGGTGGTCTAGGGTTGGGGAGAGGATAATGCCAGCCTCACTGGTCGTCTAGGGTTGGAGTGAGGATAATGCCAGCCTCACTGGTGGTCTTGGGTTGGGGAGAGGATAATGCCAGCCTCACTGGTGGTCTTGGGTTGGGGAGAGGATAATGCCAGCCTCACTGGTTGTCTAAAACTGGGGAGAGGATAATGCCAGCCTCCCTGGTGGTCTAAGGTTGGGGAGAGAATAATGCCAGCCTCCCTGGTGGTCTAGGGTTGGGGAGAGGATAATGCCAGCCTCACTGGTGGTCTAGGGTTGGGGAGAGGATAATGCCAGCCTCCCTGGTGGTCTAGGGTTGGGAGAGGATAATGCCAGCCTCACTGGTGGTCTAAAGCTGGGGAGAGGATAATGCCAGCCTCCCTGGTGGTCTAGGGCAGGGGAGAGGATAATGCCAGCCTCCCTGGTGGTCTAGGGTTGGGGAGGATAATGCCAGCCTCCCTGGTGGTCTAGGGTTGGGGAGAGGATAATGCCAGCCTCCCTGGTGGTCTAGGGTTGGGGAGAGGATAATGCCAGCCTCCTGGTTGAATAGTGCGTTGGGAGAAGGGCCCTCATTGCAGAAGTCTTCACACCCTTTTGCTCTTATGTTTTTTTGCTCATAGATCGAACTTTTTGATTTCCAAGGTGAAGATCTGTCCACAGAAGAAGATGGAGGAATCATCCGGAGGATCAGAGTGAAGGGCGAAGGATACTCCAAACCCAACGAGGGCGCAGTGGTAGAATGTGAGTACTCGCTGACCGTCCATACGTGGAAACTGCCAGCAAATAGGTTATAGATCTGCCTGATGATGGTTTCCTTTTAGTAAAAGTAGATTTTTTTTTTTTTTTTTACCTGGTTACAAAACCACTGCCTGTAAGGCTTGGTGCCCACCGGCTGGACAGTTTGAGGGGCTCGAGTAGGAGAGCTAATGTATAGTGACCAGAGACTACGACCAGGAGGCCATCAACATGAACATCAGTGATGACCATATAGCAATAGACCTGCTTGCTGATGGTTTCCGCACTGCTTTGTCACATTATAGTGAATCTTCAGGGTTCTCACGATGGACGTGTATTTGATGAGCGAGACCTGCGGTTCGAGGTTGGAGAGGGTGAGGGTCTTGGAATCCCCCGGGTGTGGAGACTGCGCTACAACAGATGGAGAAGGGAGAGGAGGCCGTGCTGTACCTGAAGCCTAAGTGAGTGGGTTTAAAGGGCCAGTAGCCATAAAGTAACATACGGTTTTGCAGCATTTTTGCTTTATGCCGCTCTTGGTCTCTAGGTATGGCTTCGGCAGTGCCGGTTATCAACCGTTTCTCGTCCCACCCAATGCGGAGCTTCAATACGAAGTCAAACTTAAGAGCTTTGAAAAGGTTGGTATACAGTCCTGGGGGGGACCGCTCTTGTGTACAGGTTGTGTGTGGTATTGCAGGCATATTCACTTCTATGGAGCTGAGCTGCGATACCAGACACAACCTGCAGGCAGGGTGGCGCTGTTCTAAATGAAAGCAGCCATGTTTATTCATGATACACTTCTCTCCCTCAGGCCAAGGAATCCTGGGAGATGAACTCCGAGGAGAAGCTGGAGCAGGGGGCGCTGGTGAAGGAGCGAGGAACACAGTACTTCAAGGTCCGTCTAACACACATTCCATGCTTCCTTTACTGCAGTCACACCCAGAGCTGCATTCAAAATTCTGCTGCCTGCCCCAACCAGCCCAAGAGAAAGTGCCTCCTATTGCCAGTACCAAACAGTCACAGACTTTGACTCTGCCCCAATCAACCAAACCTCTACACAGTTCCCGGTGTCCTTTTCCACGGCCCCTGGGTAGATTCCTGGAGACCACAGTGCTGCGGTCTGCCAAAATGGACACCAGCAATGAAGGATTATGTCCTGATGCTGGCCAGTTCCAGTGTCCTGAGGTACTTTGTGGGGGAAGGTAGTGTGCTCAGATCCCACCGACGGCAACAGCCCCAGCCCCTCCTGTGGTGCATGTGTCCTCAACATCTCCAGCCCCGACATTTCCTGCTTGATGTATATGCTCTAGCCCCGGCGTCTCCTACGTGATGAATATACTTCAGACCCAGCGTATACTGCAAAATGTCTATGCTCTAATCCCGGCATCTTATGCCTGATGTCTATGCTCTAGTCCCGGCGTGTCGTGCCTGATTCTATGCCGTAGCCCCGGCATCTCATGTGCGGTGTATATGCTGTAGCCCCGGCGTCTCGTGTCTGATGTCTGTGCTCTAGCCCCGGCGTCTCGTGCCTGATGTCTATACTCTAGTCCTGGCGTGTCGTGCCTGATTCTATGCCGTAGCCCCGGCGTCTCATGCGTGGTGTATATGCTGTAGCCCCGGCGTCTCGTTCCTGATGTCTATGCTCTAGCCCCGGCGTCTCCTACGTGATGAATATACTTCAGACCCAGCGTATACTGCAAAATGTCTATGCTCTAATCCCGGCATCTTATGCCTGATGTCTATGCTCTAGTCCCGGCGTGTCGTGCCTGATTCTATGCCGTAGCCCCGGCATCTCATGTGCGGTGTATATGCTGTAGCCCCGGCGTCTCGTGTCTGATGTCTGTGCTCTAGCCCCGGCGTCTCGTGCCTGATGTCTATACTCTAGTCCTGGCGTGTCGTGCCTGATTCTATGCCGTAGCCCCGGCGTCTCATGCGTGGTGTATATGCTGTAGCCCCGGCGTCTCGTTCTGATGTCTATGCTCTAGCCCCGGCGTCTCATGCGTGGTGTATATGCTGTAGCCCCGGCGTCTCATGCGTGGTGTATATGCTCTAGCCCCGGCGTCTCGTGCCTGATGTATAATGCTCTAGCCCCAGCGTTTTGTGCCTGATGTATATGCTGTACCCCGGCATCTCGTGCGTGGTGTATATGCTCTAGCCCCGGCGTCTTGTGCGTGGCGTACATGCTCTAGCCCCGGCGTCTCGTGCCTGATGTATATGCTCTAGCCCCGGCGTCTCGTGCCTGATGTATATGCTCTAGCCCCGGCGTCTCGTGCGTGGTGTATATGCTCTAGCCCCTGCGTCTCGTGCCTGATGTCTGTGCTCTAGCCCCGGCGTCTCGTGCCTGATGTCTGTGCTCTAGCCCCGGCGTCTCGTGCCTGATGTACAGTACAGACCAAAAGTTTGGACACACCTTCTCATTCAACGATTTTTCTGTATTTTCATGACTATGAATATTGTACATTCACACTGAAGGCATCAAAACTATGAATTATCACATGTGGAATTATACATTACACTTTACAAAAAAGTGTGAAACAACTGAAAATATGTCTTATATTCTAGGTTCTTCACCTTTCGCTTTGATGACTGCTTTGCACACTCTTGGCATTCTCTTGATGAGCTTCAAGAGGTAGTTACTGGGAATGGTCTTCCAACAATCTTGAAGGAGTTCCCAGAGATGCTGAGCACTTGTTGGCCCTTTTGCCTTCACTCTGCGGTCCAGCTCACCCCAAACCATCTCGATTGGGTTCAGGTCTGGTGACTGTGGAGGCCAGGTCATCTGGCGTAGCACCCCATCACTCTCCTTCTTGGTCAAATAGCCCTTACACAGTCTGGAGGTGTTTGGGGTCATTGTCCTGTTGAAAAATAAATGATGGTCCAACTAAACGCAAACCGGATGGAATAGCATGCTGCTGCAAGATGCTGTGGTAGCCATGCTGGTTCACTATGCCTTCAATATTGAATAATCCCCAACAGTGTCACCAGTAAAGCACCCCCACACCATCACACCTCCTCCTCCATGCTTCACGGTGGGAACCAGGCATGTAGAGTCCATCCGTTCACCTTTTCTGCGTGCAAAGCCCCCACACACCATCACACCTCCTCCTCCATGCTTCACGGTGGGAACCAGGCATGTAGAGTCCATCCATTCACCTTTCCTGCGTGCAAAGCAGTAATCAAAGCAAAAGGTGAAGAACCTAGAATATAAGACATATTTTCAGCTGTTTCACACTTTTTTGTAAAGTGTAATGTATAATTCCACATGTGTTAATTCATAGTTTTGATGCCTTCAGTGTGATTCTACAATTTTCATAGTCATGAAAATACAGAAAAATCTTTGAATGAGAAGGTGTGTCCAAACTTTTGGTCTGTACTGTATATGCTCCAGACCTGGCAAATTGAAGCTGTTCTAGCCCCGGCGTCTCGTGCTTGGTGTCTGTGCTCTAGCCCCGGCGTCTCGTGCTTGGTGTCTGTGCTCTAGCCCCGGCGTCTCGTGCTTGGTGTCTGTGCTCTAGCCCCGGCGTCTCGTGCTTCGTGTCTGTGCTCTAGCCCCGGCTTCTCGTGCCTGATGTCTGTGCTCTAGCCCCGGCGTCTCGTGCCTGATGTCTGTGCTCTAGCCCCGGCGTCTCGTGCCTGATGTCTGTGCTCTAGCCCCGGCGTCTCGTGCCTGATGTCTGTGCTCTAGCCCCGGCGTCTCGTGCCTGATGTCTGTGCTCTAGCCCCGGCGTCTCGTGCTTGGTGTCTGTGCTCTAGCCCCAGCGTCTCGTGCCTGATGTCTGTGCTCTAGCCCCGGCGTCTCGTCCCTGATATCTGTGCTCTAGCCCCGGCGTCTCGTGCTTGGTGTCTGTGCTCTAGCCCCGGCGTCTCGTGCCTGATGTCTGTGCTCTAGCCCCGGCGTCTCGTGCCTGATGTCTGTGCTCTAGCCCCGGCGTCTCGTGCCTGATGTCTGTGCTCTAGCCCCGGCGTCTCGTGCCTGATGTCTGTGCTCTAGCCCCGGCGTCTCGTGCTTGGTGTCTGTGCTCTAGCCCAGCGTCTCGTGCCTGATGTCTGTGCTCTAGCCCCGGCGTCTCGTCCCTGATATCTGTGCTCTAGCCCCAGCGTCTCGTGCCTGATGTCTGTGCTCTAGCCCCGGCGTCTCGTCCCTGATATCTGTGCTCTAGCCCCGGCGTCTCGTGCTTGGTGTCTGTGCTCTAGCCCCGGCGTCTCGTGCCTGATGTCTGTGCTCTAGCCCCGGCGTCTCGTCCCTGATGTCTGTGCTCTAGCCCCGGCGTCTCGTGCCTGATGTCTGTGCTCTAGCCCCGGCGTCTCGTGCTTGGTGTCTGTGCTCTAGCCCCGGCGTCTCGTGCTTGGTGTCTGTGCTCTAGCCCCGGCGTCTCGTGCCTGATGTCTGTGCTCTAGCCCCGGCGTCTCGTCCCTGATGTCTGTGCTCTAGCCCCGGCGTCTCGTGCCTGATGTCTGTGCTCTAGCCCCGGCGTCTCGTCCTGATATCTATGCTCTAGCCCTGGCGTCTCGTGCCTGATGTCTGTGCTCTAGCCCCGGCGTCTCGTCCCTGATGTCTGTGCTCTAGCCCCGGCGTCTCGTGCCTGATGTCTGTGCTCTAGCCCCGGCGTCTCGTCCCTGATATCTATGCTCTAGCCCTGGCGTCTCGTGCCTGATGTCTGTGCTCTAGCCCCGGCGTCTCGTCCCTGATGTCTGTGCTCTAGCCCCGGCGTCTCGTCCCTGATGTCTGTGCTCTAGCCCCGGCGTCTCGTGCCTGATGTCTGTGCTCTAGCCCCGGCGTCTCGTGCTTGGTGTCTGTGCTCTAGCCCCGGCGTCTCGTGCTTGGTGTCTGTGCTCTAGCCCCGGCGTCTCGTGCTTGGTGTCTGTGCTCTAGCCCCGGCGTCTCGTGCCTGATGTCTATGCTCCAGACCTAGCAAATTGAAGCTGTTCTAGCCGTCACATTAGGGGGGGGGGGGAGTTAATTATTTGACCAAATATAAGTGTCATTTTCAAGTTGATTTTGGATGGCCCCCGAATGATGGTAAAAAATATCCAAATGGCCTGTGTCAGAAAAAAGTTTCCTCAGCCCTTGCGTTGGCGAATATGCACAAGGCACCACGATACTTTGCCAAGACTCATCTGAAGACTGCACCCAATTTTAGCCGGATCCACTAACCCTGAATCCGATAGTTCTTTAATAACGCCTCCGCTCTCTTTTGACTCTGCTGCCTTCCGCCAACAACTACCTCACCATCAAGGGGTCGACATTTGGAGAGAATTACCCCCAAACAATGCTGCGTATATCGGGGGCAGGTGGGCTCAGGAATGGTGACCCAAAACAAACTTTTTATACCAGGTCGGCCGCTACCGCCAGGCGATCATCCAGTACAAGAAGATCATGCAGTGGCTGGAGCACGAGTCCGGACTCTCCGAGGAGGAGACTGAAAAGTCCAGATCTCTGCTGCTGGCGGCCTCTCTGAACCTGGCGGCGTGCTACCTGAAGGTGGGGGAGCACCGGCCGGCCCTGGAGTACTGCAACAAGGTGAGCAACTGAACCAGGAAGATCAGTGGAACGTTCTGTAAAGTTGGTGATGACCCCTGTTAATAAGGGATTCTGGAGGGTCTTGACACTTGTTTAACCCTTTCTTCCCCACTCCTCCATCAGGCGCTGGACTACGACACCAACAATGAGAAGGGCCTGTTCCGCAGAGCGGAGGCGTACATGGGGGTGAACGAGCTGGAGCCCGCCAAGGACGACTTAATGAAGGTGATCCAGCTGTATCCGGGGAACAAGGCGGCGCGGGCGCAGCTCACCCAGTGCCAGCAGCGAATGCGGCAGCAGCACCAGAAGGAGAAGAAGATCTACGCCAACATGTTTCAGCGGCTGGCGGAGCAGGAGGAGAAGGTGAGCGGCCCCGACCGGATACATAGCGCAGCTCTGCCATCTGAGCAGTCACTCCAGACTGATACATTGTAACGAAGTGTCAGCACAGGAAATACATTTTACTCTGGGTTATTTAGCTCACAGAGCATTGTCCAAGCTGGATGCAATGATAACAAACAAACCCTCAACTGTGAGGTCAGCAAGCGGAGGTATAGAAATGAGAAAGTTGCTCCTTATTAACCGTTTACTCACCGGCTCCTTTATTTCTTTCACTGCAGGAATCTGCAAAGGAGCCGCCACCGTCCGATGACATAGAAATGAGCGAGGAGACGGCAGCGACAGGAAACGGCACCTCGGAGGCGTAGCGGATCCCCGACCGCAGAGGGGGAGACTATGTGCGGGGGGTCCGGCAGCGGCCTCCCTATTCTCTTCATTCCAGCCTTCACTCATATCTCAGGATTTCTGCTCCCACCGGCAACTCACAGCGAGGCACCGCCGGGGGGCGCTCTCGGGTTGGACATTGTTTCCTTACACCCTCAAGGTTCTATGTTTTTATCCTCTTCATACATCGGCCCCATGTTGGGGCCCCGATTTGTTCCCCGGAGCCCCAAACCTGACTTGAATCTTGAGGCTGCAACTCTTGTAGGTTTTTTTTTTTCTGGGTTATTTCGTAATTTGTTTGATTTTTCTGTAAATACTTAATAAAGAATTATCTGTATTACAGGGGCTCCTCCTTGTTCCACATATTTCCCCAATTCAGCCCTGATTTTCTGTCGGTGTGACACGGTGGCCGCTTACTGCACCCACACGGATAATTACACCCATCATTGCATCCAATTCCGCAGTCAATGATTATTCCCTTCTGCTGCATTCTCACATAGGACCACTAGGTGATGCTGTTAGCTACTTCCAGTATTGCTGCAGTTCCACCTGTCATACACCAGATGGCGCAGGCATTCTTCCACTGGATACGTCTGCAGTTATATTGAATAATGCGCCCTCTGCTGTATTATAAGAGTATTACAAGTCTCTGAGCAGCCAGCACTATAATATATAAGAAAAAAAAAAGTATAATCCTATATTAAGACGCAGCATATGAGGTTCTGCAGCAGCTAGAATACACAGGTTCCAAGGATGACGATTATCGGAAGCTTGCTGTATATCGCTCTGTAAAATATGCCATCTCCCCTGGACAGTGGGATTTATTGATGGGTCTCAGGCTGCGGATTATCACCCGTCATCAGTAACAGACCGCCAGGCAGGTGCCCTCCTGTCATTATCACTATCGGGTGGGGGAGGGGGAACATTGATTAAAGCACATTCATCAGAGGTGGTCACAGGAGATGGGAGCCCCCCCACATCACACAGCAGGCCGGGCCCCTGGGGCTCCTAATTACCCTTCATCTAAGAGGGATTAGACGGACGCCGAGCAGGAGACATTGCGACTCGTTTCTCTCTGTTTATAGGAAAGCTGGCTGACAACCAATATGGCTGCTATTACCTATCTGACGGGCTGTCGGCTTTCCCACCGTCCTGAGTGACTGATTCTACCATAGGTGGCACAGGAGAAAAGATGGTTACCAAAATGTCACCGCAAAACTGATGCTGCAGAATAGAATGGTGTCTGTAGAGCAAAGCTGGAGTGTAAAGCATGGGCGGGCGTTACGGGGACACTCAGCAGCTTGTGATAGAGGCAGACATAGCAGATTTCAGGAGGTAAATGAGCTGTTGATCCGAACTGCCGTAATAGAGCAGAGCCGCAGTGTAGTCTAATGTGCAGGCAACAAGACAGGAAGTCACGTGGTTACTAGGCAACCATGGTCACAGAGCATGTCATCTATATAGCGGTCACATGGTCTATAGTGAGGTCACATTGTTTACAGCAGGGAAGTCAAACTCAAATATACAGAGGAACATAATTAAATCTTGGACAAAGTCGTGGACCCACATAGTCCACCATACAGTATAACGGACCCCACATAGTCCTCCATACAGTATAATGGACCCCACATAGTCCTCATACAGTATAATGGACCCACATAGTCCTCCATACAGTATAATGAACCCCACATAGTCCTCCATACAGTATAATGAACCCCACATAGTCCTCATACAGTATAATGAACCCCACATAGTCCTCCATACAGTATAATGGACCCCACATAGTCCTCCATACAGTATAATGGACCCCACATAGTCCTCCATACAGAATAATGGACCCCACATAGTCCTCCATACAGTATAATGGACCCCACATAGTCCTCCATACAGAATAATGGACCCCACATAGTCCTCCATACAGTATAATGGACCCCACATAGTCCTCCATACAGTATAATGAACCCCACATAGTCCTCCATACAGTATATGGACCCCACATAGTCCTCCATACAGTATAATGGACCCCACATAGTCCTCCATACAGAATAATGGACCCCACATAGTCCTCATACAGTATAATGGACCCCACATAGTCCTCCATACAGATAATGGACCCCACATAGTCCTCCATACAGTATAATGGAACCCCACATAGTCCTCATACAGTATAATGGACCCCACATAGTCCTCCATACAGTATAATGGACCCCACATAGTCCTCCATACAGTATAACGGACCCCACATAGTCCTCCATACAGTATAATGGACCCCACATAGTCCTCATACAGTATAATGGACCCCACATAGTCCTCCATACAGTATAATGGACCCCACATAGTCCTCATACAGTATAATGAACCCCACATAGTCCTCATACAGTATAATGAACCCCACATAGTCCTCCATACAGTATAATGGACCCCACATAGTCCTCCATACAGTATAATGGACCCCACATAGTCCTCCATACAGTATAATGGACCCCACATAGTCCTCCATACAGTATAATGGACCCCACATAGTCCTCCATACAGAATAATGGACCCCACATAGTCCTCCATACAGTATAATGGACCCCACATAGTCCTCCATACAGAATAATGGACCCCACATAGTCCTCCATACAGTATAATGGACCCCACATAGTCCTCCATACAGTATAATGAACCCCACATAGTCCTCCATACAGTATAATGGACCCCACATAGTCCTCCATACAGTATAATGGACCCCACATAGTCCTCCATACAGTAATAATGGACCCCACATAGTCCTCCATACAGTATAATGGACCCCACATAGTCCTCCATACAGTATAATGACCCCACATAGTCCTCCATACAGTATAATGGACCCCACATAGTCCTCCATACAGTATAATGGACCCCACATAGTCCCCCATACAGTATAATGGACCCCACATAGTCCTCCATACAGATAATGGACCCCACATAGTCCTCCATACAGTATAATGGACCCCACATAGTCCTCCATACAGTACAATGGACCCCACATAGTCCTCCATACAGTACAATGGACCCCACATAGTCCTCCATACAGTACAATGGACCCCACATAGTCCTCCATACAGTACAATGGACCCCACATAGTCCTCATACAGTATAATGGACCCCACATAGTCCTCCATACAGTATAATGGACCCCACATAGTCCTCATACAGTATAATGAACCCCACATAGTCCTCATACAGTATAATGACCCCACATAGTCCTCCATACAGTATAATGGACCCCACATAGTCCTCCATACAGTATAATGGACCCCACATAGTCCTCCATACAGAATAATGGACCCCACATAGTCCTCCATACAGTATAATGGAACCCCACATAGTCCTCCATACAGTATAATGGAACCCCACATAGTCCTCCATACAGTATAATGGACCCCACATAGTCCTCATACAGTATAATGGACCCCACATAGTCCTCATACAGATAATGGACCCCACATAGTCCTCTATACAGTATAATGGACCCCACATAGTCCTCCATACAGTACAATGGACCCCACATAGTCCTCCATACAGTACAATGGACCCCACATAGTCCTCCATACAGTACAATGGACCCCACATAGTCCTCCATACAGTATAATGGACCCCACATAGTCCTCCATACAGTATAATGGACCCCACATAGTCCTCTATACAGTATAAAGGGATTCACAAAGTTCTCCATACAGTATACTGGCCCCACATAGTCTTCTACACAGTACAATGGTCCCACATGCCCCGTGGTTGGTGGTCATTACCACCACGCACGGGGATGGGTAATGTACACCATGCGAGCCAACAGACCGAGCACAGGTAGCCCTACAGGCAGCCGTGGTCCTGCAACAAGCCTAAAACAAGTCTCTGCAGCCAGGAGAGGCAGTCTAAAGGTACTGCCACACTTAGTGATCTCGTTAGCGATCTCAATAACGACGCAAGCTAATGAGATCGTTTTTGTGATGTTTTAATGTCTCTAGTAGCTGCCACACTTGGTGATCTCGTTAACGACTCAAAAGCGGTTAGCGATCTCATTAACGACTTTAACGGTCATTGCGATGTAAAAAACAGCGCACATCGCTCACAAAAGGTGCCAGACACAGCGATATAGGCTCACCAGCGGGACGCCAACGATCTAAATACGGTCCAGAACTCTAGTGAACGATCAGCGAGATCACAGCAGGGGCCACGTCGTTGCTACATGCCACACACGTTAGCGTCACGAACGAGATCGCTAAATAGTGACGTATTTTAGCGATCTCGTTAGCGACGCTGTTTAGTGTGGCATACCCTTAAGATATGGGTGGGCTGTGTCATGTACACACACGGTGGGCATCTAGACAGGAAGTCACGTAGTTATTAGGTAACCATGGTCACAGTGGGGTCCTGTCATCTATAGAGAGGTCTCATCTACAGACCGGTCACATAATTTACAGAGCGGTCACAACATCTATAGAGCAGTCACGTCAACAGAGCAGTCAGGTCATCTATAGAGAGCAGTCACATCTACAGAGCGGTCACATCGTCTATAGAGAGCAGTCACATCATCTACAGAGCGGTCACATCGTCTACACAGCTGTCACGTCATCTACAGAGCAGCAACATCGTCTACAGAGCGGTCACATCTACACAGCTGTCACATCCTCTACAGAGCGGTCACATCATCTACACAGCTGTCACATCGTCTACAGAGCGGTCACATTGTCTATAGAGCGGTCACATCGTCTACAGAGCTGTCACATCGTCTACAGAGCTGTCACATCATCTACAGAGCGGTTACATCGTCTGCACAGCTGTCACATCGTCTACAGAGCGGTTACATCGTCTACACAGCTGTCACATCGTCTACAGAGCGGTCACATTGTCTATAGAGCGGTCACATCGTCTACAGAGCTGTCACATCGTCTACAGAGCTGTCACATCGTCTACAGAGCGGTTACATCTCTACAGAGCGTCACCGTCTACAAGCGTCACATCGTCTACAGAGCGGTCACATCGTCTACAGAGCGGTCACATGTCTATAGAGTGGTCACATCGTCTACACAGCTGTCACATCTACAGAGTGGTCACAATGTCTATAGAGCGGTCACATCGTCTACACAGCTGTCACATCTACAGAGTGGTCACATTGTCTATAGAGCGGTCACATCGTCTACAGAGCGGTCACATCGTCTACAGGGCAGCCCCTTTGTCTATAGAGCGGTCACATCGTCTACACAGCTGTTACATCTACAGAGCGGTCACATTGTCTATAGAGTGGTCACATCGTCTACACAGCTGTCACATCTACAGAGCGGTCGCTTTGTCTATAGAGTGGTCACATCGTCTACACAGCTGTCACATCTCTACAGAGCTGTCACATGTCATAGAGCGGTCACATCGTCTACACAGCTGTCACATCATCTACAGGGCGGTCACATGTCTATAGAGGTCACATCGTCTACAGTCACATCTACAGAGCGGTCACATTGTCTATAGAGCTGGTCACATCTCTACACAAGCGGTCACATACGTCTATTAAGCGGTCACATCATCTACAGAGCGGTCACATCGTTTACACAGCTGTCACATCATCTACAGAGCGGTCACATCGTCTATAGAGCGGTCACATCATTCTACAGAGCGGTCACATCGTCTACAGAGCGGTCACATCGTCTATAGAGCGGTCACATCATCTACAGAGCGGTCACATCGTCTACAGAGCGGTCACATCTACAGAGTGGTCACATGTCTATAGAGCGGTCACATCGTTACACAGCTGTCACATCACAGAGTGCCCATTGTTACAGAGCGGTCACATCGTCTATAGAGCGGTCACATCATCTACAGAGCGGTCACATCGTCTACAGAGCGGTCACATCGTCTATAGAGCGGTCACATCATCTACAGAGCGGTCACATCGTCTACAGAGCGGTCACATCTACAGAGTGGTCACAATGTCTATAGAGCGGTCACATCGTCTACACAGCTGTCACATCTACAGAGTGGTCACATTGTCTACAGAGCGGTCACATCGTCTATAGAGCGGTCACATCATCTACAGAGCGGTCACATCGTCTACAGAGCGGTCACATCATCTACAGAGCGGTCACATCATCTACAGGGCGGTCACATCGTCTATAGAGCTGTCACATCATCTACAGAGCGGTCACATCATCTATAGAGCGGTCACATCTACAGAGCGGTCACATCGTCTATAGAGCGGTCACATCATCTACAGAGCGGTCACATCGTTTACACAGCTGTCACATCATCTACAGAGCGGTCACATCGTCTACAGAGCTGTCACATCATCTACAGGGCGGTCACATCGTCTATAGAGCGGTCACATCATCTACAGAGCGGTCACATCGTTTACACAGCTGTCACATCTACAGAGCTGTCACATCTCATAGAGCGGTCACATCGTCTACAGAGCTGTCACATAATCTACAGGGCGGTCACATCGTTTACACAGCTGTCACATTTACAGAGCGGTCACATCATCTACAGAGCGGTCACATCGTCTACAGAGCTGTCACATCATCTACAGGGCGGTCACATCGTCTACAGGGCAGCCCCTTTGTCTATATAGTGGTCACAGTCCAGTCAGCGGTCACTTCTTCGGAGCGGTCTAATAAGAGGGGTTAACTCTTTCTTCCCCTCTGTGTCCCCTTCCTTCATTTATCGCTTTACTCCACAAAGAGTCAACGTCGTCCTAATACAGAAAGCAGAATTCTTCTTTATAAAGACCAGCAGGGGGCGCAATGGGCGACCACCGAAGGTGCAATTAATTTTTGGAGCAAAGCAAGTGGAGCGATGACGATAAACCCCGGAACATGGATAGTAAAACGACGGAAACACACCAGCATTACAAAAGATACAGAAACCCCCTCCAACCGTCCGGATTCCCAGACCCTACAAGGGGAAGAACTCGCTATAAAAGCTTCTCGGCGCTCCTGGAGCAGCGGCGTCACAGTGGATGTTAGGAGCAGTTGTGCTTTAACTTGCAGGTGTAGTTCTTCCATCTGACCAGTAGGCGGCAGATTACTGATCACTAAGATCGCTCCCGGTGGCGATCATCTTCTTCGTCGTGGGTCGCCGGGCTGGGGAGGTCATGAATGGTATCTCTTGAGTTGGGGTTTTCAGGACACCATGTTCCAGGTCGATGCAAGCCTGGAAGGGGGTTGAATGAGGAAATAGACAGCATCGGTGTAGCCCCTCTTAAAGGGGTTCTCCACTTTTTTTTTTACTTAAATGCATGCATTTAAGGGTAAGAATAATTTTTGCTACTGGGTTTTATTAAACATTTTGCCCCGGTTGCCTTTTAATGGCTGATGGTTTCCCTGAACATTCAACTTTGATGTGGTCTGTGGTCATAAATCAGTTGAAAAGACAGAATAAAAGATCTAATAACTCTCTCATAAGTCCATCAGAATGAGCTCACTGATGAAGCCTCAGTTTACTCATTCTGCAGCCAGAAATAGTGTAACACAGAGGTTTTAAAAGTCAAACGGTGCAAAACGTATGCAGAAAAAAAGTCCCTACAAGTGGACGACCCCTTTAAGACCCCAGTAAACGTACCTTTAAAGATATCAGTGTCTCCAGTCCTATGGAAAAGTCAATGGTGTCGTCATCTGGAAGAAAAAAAAGCACAAAATAAAGTTATTTTATGATCACTCGACGTAACAGGCTCAAAGCCTGAGGCTGCACCACTGAGAGGTTCCTTGTCGTCATGGAGACGTGGATCTACCATCAATATCTATATCCTGGAGATTGATGGTGACTCTTAGGCCGGAGTCACACTGGCGACAAAATCGGAGGACTGCAATGCGATGAAATATCGTATTGCAGTCGGACCCTATGTTAATCTATGGAGCAGCTCCCAGTATCAGATTTTTTGTGGTCCGTTTTAAACGTCCGTGTACAATCGCAGCATGCTGCCACTGTCACCGATTGTCGGTCGACAATCGCCAATGCAAGTCTATGGGAGCGATGAAAAATCGGATTACAAACGGACCGCACTGTGTGACTTGCGATGAAATCGCATCGGTGTCCTTTAGAAAAGCCGGCAATTCATCCCCGGCTATACTGTAAAATCACACTGACAGCTTTAATAAAGAATAGAAAGAATAGATATATACACATAGAACACATATATATATATATAATGTCATTGTGACATGTACATATACATATATTTATAGTTCCTAGACTTCTACATACTGTAATAGCCGCTAATTCAATTGCCGGGTTTTGTGAAATCACAGAAGCCGACATGAAATGATACATTGTTTCCACACATTTAACCATGTAATTTCATGTATTTTTATATATGTTTGAAACATACAATTACATGAGTGTATTTGTGCAAAATTTCAGACATGTAGGGGTTAATTAAAGGTGTAATTTCGTTGAAAAAAAATGCGTGGGCTCCCGCTGTATTTTCTCCACCAGACAGACAAAGCAAACGAGTGGGGGCAGATAATAATAGCCTAGGGAGGGTACATTTTTTTTGTGCCCCCCCTGGCTACTAACATCTGCCCCCAGACACCCAGAAAGGGCAAATCTATAATTAGATTCGCCCTTTCTGGCACTTTGCCCGTCTATTCCCATTGCCCTGTAGCGGTGGCGAATGGGTTAATCTCACCTTACTGTCACCTTAGTATTGAAAGGTGACCTTAAGGCAGGTTAATAATTGATAGCTGTCAATTAGACAACTATCAATTATTAATCCTATTGAAGTAAATAAAAAAACACACACACTTTAAGAATAAATAATTTTAATGAAATAAAAACACATTTTTTTGACCATATTTTATTTTACACTTAATCCGTGCGAAGCCATTGATCTCCTAAAATAAAGAAAAAAAAATCAAACAACATTATTCTTACCTATTCCGCCGATCTGTCACGTCCCACGCTGTAATCCTTCACAAAGGGTTAACTAGCTTTGAGCCAAGCAGTGCAAGTAATCCTGCATGCTCAGCACAAAGCTCATGAATGAATAAGTTCCTCTCCTGGCGACAGGAGAGGATGTGTTTCATGAATGAAGCTTAATTGATTGTGTCCACTTTCCCTTTAGGTCAGGTCACTAAAGTTAAATTGACAATAAATCAATTAAGCTCCATTCATGAATCTATTCCTCTACTTTCGCTGGGAGAGGAAGTTATTCATTCAGGGGAATACAGGTCTGAGACAGCATTATTAGCTCTCTGCGACCTGTAACCTGTTAACCCTTTCTGATGGATTACACCGTGGGACCTGACTGTACATCGGATTGGTAAGTATAATTTTGCTTTTTTATTTTATTTTTATTACAGGAAATGGTTTTAGCAGGAAAATAAAATATGGTCAAAAACTGTGTGATTATTTAATTAAACTTATTTTTTATTAAACTGTGTTGTTTGATTTTTCTTTCATACAATAGGATTAATAATTGATAGTTGTCTAATTGACAGCTCTCAATTATTAACCTGCCTTAAGGTCACCTTTCAATACTAAGGTGACAGTAAGGTGAGATTAACCCATTCGCCACCGCTACAGGGCAATGGGAATAGACGGGCAAAGTGCCAGAAAGGGCGAATCTAATTATAGATTTGCCCTTTCTGGGGTGTCTGGGGGCAGATGTTAGTAGCCAGGGGGGCACAAAAAAAAATGTACCCTCCCTAGGCTATTATTATCTGCCCCACTCGCTTTGCTTTGTCTGTCTGGTGGAGAAAATACAGCGGGAGCCCACGCATTTTTTTTCAACGAATTTACACCTTTAATTAACCCCTACATGTCTGAAATTTAGCACACATATACTCATGTAATTGTATGTTTCAAACATATATAAAAATACATGAAATTACATGGTTAAATGTGTGGAAACAATGTATCATTTCATGTCGGCTTCTGTGATTTCACTGAAGCCGGCAATTGAATTAGCGGCTATTACAGTATGTAGAAGTGTAAGAATTATAAATATATGTATATATATATGTCACAATGACATGTGTATATATATATATATGTGCTCTATGTGTATATATCTATTCTTTCTTTTGGCATTTAAATACTATTCTTTTGGATCCATTATATGTCAGTTTTGCAAGCCTGCGAGAAAATCTCGCAAGTCGGATGAAAATCGGATGTTACAAGGTACACACACATGGATTAAATCGCATCTTTGAAGGAAAATCGGATGCCAGAAGGATGTGTGATGTTTTTATTTTGATCCGATTGTCGACCGTCTAAAACGGACCGATTTTTTGTGGTTGTGTGTGACTCCGGCCTTACCCACAATCACAGCCTTGCAGGTCCACGCCGCCGCTCCGCCCAGGGCCACAACTCCGCCCAGGGCCACGTCCACCACCATCTTGTCACCCGGACTGTTTGCGGACTGTAACCTGGATTGATATAGAAGATATTATAACTGTCCCTGTTTCCCACTTTCGACCAATAGGAGCGCATCTTTCATTTTTTAAACAGCTCGGGTAAAATGAAAGCTGCACTGTAATTGGTTGTTACAAGCAACAAGAACAGTTATCATAAATCTACCCGATGAATCTTGGGAGCCACTTCAAGCATAGGATTTAAAGGAAATGTCCACTTTTATATATAAGCAACTCAACTCGGTGCCGTATGTAAATATGGCATCTATGTCCGTTCCTTTAGGGTCGCTCTTACCCCAGTCTTTCCACGCAGGCTTTGGAGATGAGGTTTTCTTGACGTTCAGTGGACAACGTGGCACAAATGTCCCAGGTACCAACCTGAAAATTTAAAGACATAGTACTGGTAGATAAGAAACATATTCATTTCTTGTGAAGCATTTATTCACCGAGCCAATCGGCTAATGTATCTCTGCAGAGATTTGTGCTAAGATATTAAATAAACAGCGCCATCTACAGTACGGAGCTGGTAAATGTGTCATTGGTATCAAAACGTGTCACATTGCAGTTTTCATAACGGCCACTAGATGTCAGTACAGCAGATTACAAAAATCAAGATAAAGAATATCACTTTACTGTCTGCTGTGAAATCTAACGCTGTAATCAGAGATTGGATGAGAATAAAACTTCTACCTCACCTTACAGGGGACCAGCGGGACATGTCCTCTCCAGCCCTCCACCTCCGCATCCTCAGGTTGTTTGGTAGACGGCAGCTCATTTAGAACTGGACTTGTGTCTTCATTGTGCAGCTTGGGTGGTCTTGTCTCCACATTAGAGGGTGGGTCTCCCTGACCACACAGCTGGGGGACTTGTGCTAATTCGCTGGTGTCCTTAACTGGACTTCCTCCCATGAGACGTCTCTTGATCACACTGTGAGGTTGCTGGACACATAACACAAAGCTTATAAGAATGGCAGCGGTGGGAATGGTCTACCTTTACCCACTGATCCACTTTTGCATGCGTTGATTTTTTAGCAGTGACTTCTTTTTCCACGTGGTACTTATATTTCACGCTATGATCTTAGTTCTTATAGTCAGTTCTCTTACCCATTTGGTATCTGAAGGTAAACCTTAACCACTGATCCCACTGATCCACCTCATTCCAGTACACATTTATGCCTAAATCATATATCTCCTTTACCACTAATCTGTCTATGAATACTTATGAATATTTTTGAAATGTTGCCTTGCAAATTATCATGTCCCTCCAAAATTGTGCCTGCTATGTAACTCCTTTACCACTGACCCAGCTCTTGATATTTAACATTTATCCTGTACCATTTGCTTTACCAAATATTCTATTTTTATTAATTGAATTGGGTTGGGTTGTGTTATTACTGATCTGTTTCTTGTAGCTAAATATTTAACCACTATCATTTTACCACTGATCCAACTCATAATACATATTACTTGGACTGTACTATGTTCCTTTACCACTTATCCATCTCTTAATATCTCATCTAAACTGCGTCTCTTTATCAGTGAATTAAGCATGGATACTTACATGTGAATCACACTGTAACTCTTTACCACTGATCCATCCCCAGTTAATATGCAAACATATAAACATACCGGATTACTCTAGGTATGTATGTGAGCCACACTGTGACACTTTATCACTGATCCATCTATAGGTATCAATGTGAACCATACTGAGAGCCTGCAGCATTGATCCCTTTGGTAATTAACATGTGAACCATGCTATGATGCTTTACCACTTATCCATCTCCTGTTAATAAGTGAACTGTACTGTGACCCTTTACCACCAATCCATCTCTAGTTTATAAGTGAACTGCACTGTGACCTTTTACTACTGATCCCTTTGGTAATTAATAGTGAACCATCCATATGTGGTTAACAAGTGAATCGTACTGTGACCCATTACCACTGATCCATCTCTGGTTAATAAGTGAACCGTACTGTGACCCATTACCACTGATCCATTTCTGGTTAATAAGTGAACCATACTGTGACCTTTTACTACTGATCCCTTTTGGTAATTTATATAAAACAAAATATGACTTTACCACTGATCCATCTCATAATACCTCTAACGTCTATTTGACGGTATGTCCCACTACCCACCGATCCGCACTGACATCCCCTTTCTCACTGATCCATCACCGACCATTACAGAACATTTATGGTCCCTGCAATCCCAGAATCTGCAGTCGTCCCCTCTCATCCTCTGGTTTAAGCTTGCTGCCCTCTTAGCCACCACTCCACTTACCAGGTCCTTGGAGGTGCCAAGTCTCCGCAGCTGATCGAGGGGCAGCAGATCTGCAGAATCCTTGTGAACGAATTGGGTGGCTTGTTTCAGGCGTCTTTGCTGGTGCAGGATGGCGGAACCTCGGAAATCTTGCTGTTTTTTTGGGGATCCTCTTATCCTGGTGTCTTCCCCAAGACCTAAGGGTGGCCTGTGGAAGCTCATGGTGCAAGAGAGCAGACTGCGCCCTTCTGCAACTTACTGTGCCCCTGACGTCCCTCCCTGGCACCTTGGTCTGCTGTCACCTCCTGTCACTGCTCTTGTCTTACTGCCTTTGTCTTTCTCCCTCTTCAATGTAATGATCTGGTATTCTGGGGAATCCACTGTGGAGCCCCCTCCTCCCACTCTGCAGAGATTCCCTGCTCTGCACCCCCTCCCTTCCTGCTCTCTTCTTCCTATCAGTCCTTGCCTGGTCCATGTATCATCCTGAGCTTCTATAAAACTATCACGTCCAAGCCCAGCAGCAGCATCCAGAGCAAGTGGAATCCTGCAGCAGCATCCAGAGCGAGCGGAATCCTGCAGCAGCATCCAGAGTGAGCGGAATCCTGCAGCAGCATCCAGAGCGAGCGGAGTCCTGCAGCGACATCCAGAGCGGGCGGAATCCTGCAGCGACATCCAGAGCGGGCGAATCCTGCAGCAGCATCCAGAGTGAGCGGAATCTGCAGCGCATCCAGAGCAGCAAGTCTGCAGCGAATCCATGCGCGAATCCTGCAGCGACTCAGAGCGGGCGGAATCCTGCAGCAACATCCAGAGCGAGCGGAATCGTGCAGCGGCATCCAGAGCGAGCGGAATCCTGCAGCAAATCCGGAGCGAGCGGAATCCTGCAGCAGCATCCAGAGGGGCGGAATCCTGCAGCAACATCCAGAGCGAGCGGAATCCTGCAGCAGCATCCAGAGCGAGCGGAATCCTGCAGCAATATCCGGAGTGAGCGGAATCCTGCAGCAGCATCCAGAGCGAGCGGAGTCCTGCAGCAACATCCAGAGCAGGCGGAATCCTGCAGCAATATCCAGAGCGAGGGAATCGTGCAGCGCATCCAGAGTGCAGCGGAATCCTGCAGCGCATCCAGAGCGAGCGGATCCTGCAGCGGCACCCAGAGCGAGCGGAATCCTGCAGCAACATCCAGAGCGAGCGGAATCCTGCAGCATCCTCAGAGCGAGCGGAATCCTGCAGCAGCATCCAGAGCGAGCGGAATCCTGCAGCAACACCAGAGCGAGCGGAATCCTGCAGCAGCATCCAGAGCGGGCAGAATCCTGCAGCATCCTCCAGAGCGAGCGGAATCCTGCAGCAGCATCCAGAGCGGGCGGAATCCTGCAGCAGCATCCAGAGCGAGCGGAGTCCTGCAGCGACATCCAGAGCGGGCGGAATCCTGCAGCGACATCCAGAGCGAGCGGAATCCTGCAGCGGCATCCAGAGCAGCGGAATCCTGCAGCGGCATCCAGAGCGAGCGGAATCCTGCAGCGCACCCAGAGCGAGCGGAATCCTGCAGCAGCATCTAGAGCGGGCGGAATAATACCAGCAACATCCAGAGCGAGCGGAATCCTGCAGCATCCTCCAGAGCGAGCGGAATCCTGCAGCAGCATCCAGAGCGAGCGGAATCCTGCAGCAACATCCAGAGCGAGCGGAATCCTGCAGCAGCATCCAGAGCGGGCGGAATCCTGACAGCATCCCAGAGCGAGCGGAATCCTGCAGCACATCCAGAGCGAGCGGAATCCTGCAGCGGCATCCAGAGCGAGCGGAATCCTGCAGCAGCATCCAGAGCGTGCGGAACCAGCACGCATCCAGACGAGCAGAATCCTGCAGCATATCCGAGCGAGCGGAATCCTGCAGCACATCCAGAGCGAGCGAATCCTGCAGCAGCATCAGACGAGCGATCCTGCAGGATCCAGAGCGCGGAATCCTGCAGCAACATCCAGAGTGAGCGGAATCCTGCAGCGGCATCCAGAGCGAGCGGAATCCTGCAGGCATGAGCGAGCATCCTGACCACCAGCGAGCGGAATCCTGCAGCAGCATCCAGAGCGGCGAACCTGCAGCAGATCAGCGGCGAATCCTGCAGCAACATCCAGAGCGAGCGGAATCCTGCAGCATGCTCCAGAGCGAGCGGAATCCTGCAGCAACATCCAGAGCGAGCGGAATCCTGCAGCAGCATCCAGAGCGGCGAATCCTGCAGCAGCATCCAGACGGGCGGAATCCTGCAGCATCATCCAGAGCGAGCGGAATCCTGCAGCAGCATCCAGAGCGAGCGGAATCCTGCAGCGCATCCAGAGCGAGCGGAACCCAGCAGCGCATCCAGAGGGGCGGAATCCTGCAGCACATCCAGCGACGAACCCGCAGCGGCATCCGATGCAGCGGAATCCCAGCAACGACGAGCGGAATCCTGCAGCAGCATCCAGAGCGAGCGGAATCCTGCAGCGAGCATCCAGAGCGAGCGGAATCCTGCAGCGACATCCAGAGCGAGCGGAATCCTGCAGCAACATCCAGAGCGAGCGGAATCCTGCAGCGCATCCAGAGCGAGCGGAATCCTGCAGCAGCATCCAGAGCGAGCGGAATCCTGCAGCAGCATCCAGAGCGGCGGAATCCTGCAGCACATCCAGAGCGAGCGGAATCCTGCAGCAGCATCCAGAGCGAGCGGAATCCTGCAGCGCATCCAGAGCGAGCGGAATCCTGCAGCAGCATCCAGAGCGATGCAGAGAACTCCTGCAGCCAGCGGCATCCAGACGAGCGGAATCCTGCAGCATTCCAGAGCGAGCGGAATCCTGCAGCAGCATCCAGAGCGAGCGGAATCCTGCAGCAGCATCCAGAGCGAGCGGAATCCTGCAGCGGACATCTCAGAGCGAGCGGAATCCTGCAGCCAACATCCAGAGCGAGCGGAATCCTGCAGCGCATCCAGAGCGAAGCGGAATCCTGCAGCGGCATCCAGACGCGAGCGGAATCCTGCAGCGCGCACCAGAGCGAGCGGAATCCTGCAGCAGCATCCAGAGCGAGCGGAATCCTGCAGCAAGCATCCAGAGCGAGCGGAATCCTGCAGCGCATCCCAGAGCGAGCGGAATCCTGCAGCGCATCCAGAGCGAGCGGAATCCTGCAGCAGACATCCAAGGCAGAGCGGAATCCTGCAGCAGCATCCAGAGCGAGCGGAATCCTGCAGGCATCCAGAGCGATGAGCGGAATCCAGCAGCGAGCATCCAGAGCGAGCGGAATCCTGCAGCGGCATCCAGAGCGAGCGGAATCCTGCAGCGCATCCAGAGCGAGCGGAATCCGCAGCGGCATCCAGAGCGAGCGGAATCCTGCAGCAGGCATCCGAGCGAGCGGAATCCTGCAGCAGCATCCAGAGCGAGCGGAATCCTGCAGCAGCATCCAGAGCGAGCGGAATCCTGCAGCGCATCCAGAGCGAGCGGAATCCTGCAGCAGCATCCAGAGCGAGCGGAATCTGCAGCGGCATCCAGAGCGAGCGGAATCCTGCAGCGCATCCAGAGCGAGCGGAATCCTGCAGCGGCACCCAGAGCGAGCGGAATCCTGCAGCGGCATCCAGAGCGAGCGGAATCCTGCAGCGGCATCCAGAGCGAGCGGAATCCTGCAGCGACATCCAGAGCAAGCGGAATCCTGCACCAACATCCAGAGCGAGCGGAATCCTACAGCGGCATCCTTAACGAGAGGAATCTGCAGCAACATCCAGAGCGAGCGGAATACTACAGCGGCATCCAGAGCGAGCGGAATCCTACAGCGGCATCCAGAGCGAGCGAATCCTGCAACAGCATCCAGAGTGAGTGGAATACTACAGCGGCATCCAGAGCGAGCAGAATCCTACAGCGGCATCGAGAGCGAGCGGAATCCTGCAGAGGCATCCAGAGCGAGCAGAATCCTACAGCGGCATCCAGAGCGAGCGAAACCTACAACGGCATACAGAGCAGGCGGAATCCTGCAGCAGCATCTAGAGCGAGCGGAATCCTGCAGCAGCAACCAGAGCAGAGCGGAGTCCTGCAGCAGCATCCAGTGCGAGCGGAATACTGCAGCAACATCCAGAGCAAGCGGAATCCTACAGCAGCATCCAGAGCGAGCGGAATCTTGCAGCGGTATCCAGAGCGAGCGGAATCCTGCAGCGGCATCCAGAGCGAGCGGAATGCTGCAGCGGCATCCAGAGCGAGCGGAATCCTGCAGCAGCATCCAGAGCGAGCGGAATCCTGCAGCAGCATCCAGTGCAGGCGGAATCCTGCAGCAACATCCAGAGCAAGCGGAATCCTGCACAGCATCCAGAGCAGGCGGAATCCTGCAGCAACATCCAAAGCGAGCGGAATCCTGCAGCAGCATCCAGAGAGCAACGCGGAATCCATGCAGCAGCATCCAGAGCGAGCGGAATCCTGCAGCAGCATCCAGAGCAGGCAGAATCCTGCAGCAACATCCAGAACTGGCCTAATCCTGCAGCAGCATCCAGAGCGAGCGGAATCCTGCAGCAGCATCCAGAGCAGGCGGAATCCTGCAGCAACATCCAAAGCGAGCGGAATCCTGCAGCAGCATCCAGAGCAAGCAGAATCCTGCAGCAGCATCCAGAGCGAGCGGAATCCTGCAGCAGCATCCAGAGCGAGCGGAATCCTGCAGCAGCATCCAGAGCGAGCGGAATCCTGCAGCAGCATCCAGAGCAGGCGGAATCCTGCAGCAACATCCAGAACTGGCCTAATCCTGCAGCAGCATCCAGAGCGAGCGGAATCCTGCAGCAGCATCCAGAGCGAGCGGAATCCTGCATCACCAAAATCTGGAAAATTACTTAAAGGGGAATTGCACTGTGCAGCCACTTTAATAGAAAATGCGTTTTAAACCTAGAACATCAAAGAAAATAGCTTAAGCTTACAGGACAACTCCTTATTGGAACTATATTGCATAAATGAAGGATAAAATACTTAAAGGGGAGTTTCGCCATGACGTTATCTTGCATCAATAAGTGGCAAATTGCTAATAGAAGAATTCTGCATAAAATTAAAAATCTTTTTCCAGTTTTCCTACTCATAGATACAAGCATGTCATGAATTGTTGATGAGTGTTTGCTTCTCAACACGTACAAAGAGTTAAAAAATTAGGGGCCAACAGCCAAGAGTCCAAATGTTTAGATGGCAGAGCGGAATATTATTCCCACGCTCCATATCTGCAAGAACAGACGGCTCTATTAATAAATATAGGGGCTCTATATATACACTCTCCTCCGCCTCTGTTTACACGCAGTGTCTCTGGTCTATTCGCCGGCGCTGTAACCACTGAGTCAAAGCAGAGATCAAGATGAAGCTTCATTCAACAAAACGTGACTACATTTCATAAACCAAAAAATCTGTGGCGTCTTCAAATTATATTACTACATTGTAACGGGTCAGGTAGGTGGAACCTCTGAGCTTTATTTATACAAGAAGGTTATACTTGTAAGAGAGCGGGTGGCGCCCAGGGAGACGGACAGGAAGTCACGGCAAGTGACGGGGCAGTCTCTGGTTATACGGGAAAGGATCACGGCAAGTGACCGGGGCAGTCTCTGGATTGACAGGCAGGTTGTCACGGCAAGTGACCGGGGCAGTCTCTGGATAGAGGCAGGTTGTCACGGCAAGTGACCGGGCAGTCTCTGGATTGACAGCAGGTTGTCACGGCAAGTGACCGGGGTAGTCTCTGGATAGACAGGCAGGTTGTCACGGCAAGTGACCGGGGCAGTCTCTGGATTGACAGGCAGGTTGTCACAGCAAGTAACCGGGGCAGTCTCTAGATTGGACAGGTATTTCGACCTGAGATGGTGAAGCCTCCGGTAGGCTAGCAGGCAGATGGCGGATGGACACTCCAAGTGAGCAGGCGAGTCTCTGGAACAGCCGGGGATCACCGCTTGTGACGTCGAACCTCCGGGTAGGGCTGCAGTCAGATGGCAGATGATCGCTCCCAAGTGAGCAGGCAAGAGTCTCTGGAAAGCCGGGGATCACCGCTTGTGACGTCCGAACCTCCGGGTAGGGCTGCAGTCAGATGGCAGATGATCGCTCCCAAGTGAGCAGGCAAGAGTCTCTGGAATAGCCGTGGATCACCACCTGTGACGTCTGAACCTCCGGGTAGACTTGCGGACAGGTAGCATACAGCAAACGGGCAGGAAACAGGCAGGTAACTGGTAACGGGACCTGAGGGCTGAAGCAGAGTGAAACAGTGCAACAGCAACATTGCTCGGGCACCTCCATTAAGGAGGAAGCCCTTAATATAGGGTGGAGTCCTCCGGCATTGGCCGGGGACTTATTTGAAAAATGCGCGCGGCTCCTTTAAGAGCGGGGTAGGGCGCGGGCGCGCGCCCTAAGTCCAGCAGCAGGGAAGGAGCGCGCGGCCCCAGCAGGGCGGAAGGAGGACGCTGAGGAAGGGTAAGGGGGGCGACGTCCCTGCCTGGCAGAAGGCAGGGACGCCGACGCTACATACATTACTGTCACTGATGCCCCAAGACATGACACAGATCATACATAATTATACAGTCACCACTAGAGGGAGCTCCCTACATACAGATTTATAGAGTCACCACTAGATAAAGCTCACTATGTACAGATTTATACAGTCACCACTGGCAGAAGGCAGGGACGCCGACGCTACAGTACCCCCCCCTCTTTAGGCCAGAAAGAAATTTAGCTAGGATGAGAGGGGCATGGATGTTCTCCCGAGGCTCCCACGTTCTCTCCTCAGGACCAAACCCCTTCCAATCCACCAAAAAATAAGTCTTTCTTCCTACCCTTTTGGTGGCCAGAATGTTCTCTACCTCAAATTCATCGTCAGCAGACACTGGAGCAGGAGGTGTACCTGTAGACTTGAAAAAAGAGTTAAGTACCACCGGTTTGAGGAGAGATACATGGAAAGAGTTAGGAATGCGCAAATTGGCCGGGAGTTTCAATTTATAGGACACCGGGTTGATCTGACTGATGATCTCAAAGGGACCGATGAACCGAGGGCCTAACTTGTAGGAAGGAATCTTGAGCCGGACATACTTGGACGAAAGCCAGACCTTATCCCCAGGACGGAATTGAGGAGGATCCAGACGTCTTTTGTCAGCATGTCTCTTCATACGCTCGGATGACTGAATGAGTGCGGATCGGGTACTCTCCCATATGGAGGAAAATTCTCTAACCAGAGATTCCGCAGCTGGATTGTCCACAGAGATGGTGACAGGAACAGGGATCCGAGGGTGCTGACCGAAGACTACAAAAAACGGAGACTTGGAGGAAGATTCGCTCTCGTGATTATTGTAAGAGAATTCGGCCCAAGGCAGGAGCTCCACCCAGTCAGAATGGTGGGCATTAACGAAGTGCCGGAGATAACTGGTCAGATTCTGATTGATTCGCTCAACTTGTCCATTGGACTGCGGGTGGTAAGCGGAGGAGAAATCCAAGGTGACGTCTAGCAACTTACAAGTGGCTCTCCAGAAACGTGAGGTGAACTGTACCCCACGATCCGACACAATGTGACGAGGCAGACCATGGAGACTGAAGATGTGGCGGATAAAGTCTTTAGCCAACTCGGGTGCAGACGGAAGACCTGGCAGAGGAATGAAGTGAGCCATCTTGGAAAAGCGGTCAGCGACCACCCAAATGACCGTACAACCGGCAGAAACGGGCAGATCTGTTATGAAGTCCATGGCTATATGCTGCCAGGGGGCAGCGGGTACAGGAAGCGGAAGAAGACGGCCGGCAGGCAGGTGTCTCGGAACTTTGTTGCGGGCACAGGAGACACAGGCAGATACAAAGTCTATTACGTCCTTGTGCAGGGTAGGCCACCAATAATGCCGGGTTATGAGTTGGAGGGTCTTTTTCTGACCAGCGTGGCCAGCTAGTTTAGACGAATGACCCCAGTGTAGGATTCTCTTCCGGTCGGTTACTGATACGAACGTCTTACCAGGAGGGAGACGATTTAGACTCACGGGAGCCACCCGCATCACTCTGGCGGGATCGATGATATGTTTAGGTTCTTCCTCGAGATCTGACACCAGGAAAGACCAGGACAAGGCATCAGCCTTGACGTTCTTGTCAGCCGGGCGAAAATGCAAGAGAAAATCGAAGCGGGCAAAAAACAAGGACCACCGGGCTTGGCGAGGGTTAAGTCTCTGAGCATGCTGGAGGTAAGCCAGATTCTTGTGGTCCGTGTAAATGATTACCGGATGAAGAGCCCCCTCGAGTAGGTAACGCCACTCCTCCAATGCCAACTTGATGGCCAATAACTCTCGGTCTCCTATGGAGTAGTTGCGCTCGGAGGAGGAGAAGAGTTTGGAGAAGAAACCGCAGGATACCATCCTCCCGGATGAAGATTTTTGAGTGAGTACCGCTCCGGCTCCAGAGGAGGAAGCGTCCACCTCCAGGAAGAACTGCTTGTTGCCGTCCGGGCGATGCAGCACTGGAGCGGAAGAGAAGGCCTGTTTTAAGGAAAGAAAGGCCTCCTCTGCTTCGGGCGTCCACTGTTTGGGGTTAGCATCCTTGCGGGTGAGCGCGGAGATTGGAGCAGTCCTGGAAGAGAAGTGCTGTATGAAGAGGCGGTAATAGTTGGCGAATCCCAGGAACCGCTGAATGGCCTTCAACCCCTCCGGTCGAGGCCACTTCTCGATGGCAGACAGTTTCTCCGGATCCATTCGTAGGCCTGTCTGAGAAATGATGTAGCCCAAAAACGGAAGCGAGGTCTGCTCAAAGAGGCACTTCTCATATTTGGCGAAGAGGTGATTCTGCCTGAGCCTGAGCAGAACTGACGAACATCCCTCCGGTGAGACTGGAGGTCCGGAGAGAAGACCAAGATATCGTCTAGGTACACCACAACGCAAGAGTAGAGGAGGTCCCGAAAGATGTCATTGACCAACTCCTGAAAGACTGCTGGAGCATTACAGAGACCAAAGGGCATCACCAAATACTCGTAGTGGCCGTCCGGGTGTTGAATGCCGTCTTCCATTCATCTCCCCGACGGATACGAACCAGGTTGTATGCCCCACGAAGATCCAGTTTGGTGAAGATTCTCGCCCCTCTAAGTCGATCAAACAATTCTGGAATGAGCGGAAGAGGGTACTTATTCTTCACCGTGATCAAATTTAAGCCTCTGTAGTCAATACAGGGACGGAGAGATCCGTCTTTCTTTTTTACGAAGAAGAAACCTGCTCCCGCTGGGGAGGTAGATTTCCGGATGAATCCTTTGGCCAAGTTCTCCTCGATATATTCGGACATCGACCTGGTCTCAGCAGCGGACAATGGGTAAATACGCCCACGGGGAGGCGTAGTACCAGGTAGCAGGTCGATCGGGCAATCATACGGTCTGTGTGGGGGTAATGTCTCTGCTTCCTTTTTATTAAAGACATCAGCGAAAGACCAATATGGAATCGGGAGTCCTGGTAGATTAGCAGGTGTAGGAGAAGGACGGACAGGATGAACAGGCACCAGACACGTTTGATGACAGTCCTGTCCCCAGCGAAGAATCTCTCCAGTCTGCCAGTCGAGCACGGGTGCATGCTTTTGGAGCCAAGGCAGACCTAGTAAGAAAGCGTGAGAGAGTCCAGGTAGAACATGAAATGAGATACTCTCAGAATGTAACATTCCCACCTGCAGGGTTATAGCCTCGGTGATAAGCTGGATGGGACGTGGTAGAAGACCCCCATCTACAGCAGCAACAGATACTGGTTCAAGCAGAGGTTTGGTGGGAATGCGATATTTCTCTACCAGAGCCTGTGAAACCAGATTCCCAGCTGCTCCAGAATCAAGTTGGGCTAGTTCGAAGTAACGGTTCTCACCGAGGAGAATTGAGACAGACAGCAGCAGAGATGAAGAGGATTTATTCTTGTCTAGGTGGACCTCTCCGAGCGAACCTAGACACAGGCGTTTCCCGACCTCTCTGGGCAGGTACGGATCCGGTGCTCCTTACTGCCACAGTAGAAGCAACTCCCCTCAGCACGGCGTGAGTCCTGACGGGCTTTGACCATCTTGGTCTGGTCGACCTGCATGGGCTCTGCCGGGGGCACTTGAGGAGATACGGAAGGAGTTACAGGTCTCTGAAATGAAGGAGCTAGGCGAGGAAACCTTCTCTCACGGGTGACCTCTTTGGCTCGCTCCTGGAACCGTAGATCAATTCGATTGGCCAGAGTTATTAGGTCATCGAGAGAGGTTGGAATGTCCCGACCGGCAAGTTCATCTTTAATGCGGCCGGACAGGCCCTCCCAGAAGACAGCTATCAGAGCGTCATTATCCCAAGCCAGCTCTGAGGCAAGGGTACGAAACCTTATGGCATATTGACCCACGGTGAGACTCTCCTGACGAAGACGCAGCAGAGATGATGCAGAGGAGGTCTTCCGTCCGGGTTCATCGAATACCTTCCGGAAGGCTAAGAGAAAAGCAGACAGGTTAGACACCAGAGGATCTTCTCTTTCCCAAAGAGGATTTAGCCAGGCCAGGGCCTCTCCGGTGAGATGTGACATGATGAAGGCAATTTTGGCCCGGTCAGAGTTAAATGGTGTGCCAGGAGTTCAAAATGCAGGGTACATTGGTTGATGAAACCCGAGCCAGAGCAGGGTCGCCTCCAAACCGAGGAGGAGCTGAAAGTCGAGGTCCTGGAATAGAAACCACGGAGTTGGTAAGCAGCGGAACTGCCGGATTGCGAGTCATGGTGCTCGCGGTGGTTGTCGGGGAAGTATTCAGAGTGTCCAGGCGGGAATTAACACACCGCAGATGACCCAGGATGGACTCCTGTTGAGACCTCTGACGAGACAGTTCATGACACAGGTCAGATAGCGAAGGGGTTTGGGTGCCACCGGGTTCCATGGCCCGAGCAAACTGTAACGGGTCAGGTAGGTGGAACCTCTGAGCTTTATTTATACAAGAAGGTTATACTTGTAAGAGAGCGGGTGGCGCCCAGGGAGACGGACAGGAAGTCACGGCAAGTGACGGGGCAGTCTCTGGTTATACGGGAAAGGATCACGGCAAGTGACCGGGGCAGTCTCTGGATTGACAGGCAGGTTGTCACGGCAAGTGACCGGGGCAGTCTCTGGATAGACGGGCAGGTTGTCACGGCAAGTGACCGGGGCAGTCTCTGGATTGACAGGCAGGTTGTCACGGCAAGTGACCGGGGTAGTCTCTGGATAGACAGGCAGGTTGTCACGGCAAGTGACCGGGGCAGTCTCTGGATTGACAGGCAGGTTGTCACAGCAAGTAACCGGGGCAGTCTCTAGATGGACAGGTATATACGACCTGAGATGGTGAAGCCTCCCGGTAGGCTAGCAGGCAGATGGCGGATGGACACTCCCAAGTGAGCAGGCGAGAGTCTCTGGAACAGCCGGGGATCACCGCTTGTGACGTCCGAACCTCCGGGTAGGGCTGCAGTCAGATGGCAGATGATCGCTCCCAAGTGAGCAGGCAAGAGTCTCTGGAATAGCCGGGGATCACCGCTTGTGACGTCTGAACCTCCGGGTAGGGCTGCAGTCAGATGGCAGATGATCGCTCCCAAGTGAGCAGGCAAGAGTCTCTGGAATAGCCGTGGATCACCACCTGTGACGTCTGAACCTCCGGGTAGACTTGCGGACAGGTAGCATACAGCAAACGGGCAGGAAACAGGCAGGTAACTGGTAACGGGACCTGAGGGCTGAAGCAGAGTGAAACAGTGCAACAACAACATTGCTCGGGCACCTCCATTTAGGAGGAAGCCCTTAATATAGGGTGGAGTCCTCCGGCATTGGCCGGGGACTTATTTGAAAAATGTGCGCGGCTCCTTTAAGAGCGGGGGAGGGCGCGGGCGCGTGCCCTAAGTCCAGCAGCAGGGAAGGAGCGCGCGGCCCCAGCAGGGCGGAAGGAGGACGCTGAGGAAGGGTAAGGGGGGCGACGTCCCTGCCTGGCAGAGGACGCTGCTGCAGGGGAACAGCGTCCCTGCCTGGCAGAAGGCAGGGACGACGCTACATACATTACTGTCACTGATGCCCCAAGACATGACACAGATCATACATAATTATACAGTCACCACTAGAGGGAGCTCCCTACATACAGATTTATAGAGTCACCACTAGATAAAGCTCACTATGTACAGATTTATACAGTCACCACTAGATGGAGCTCACTGCATATAGATGTATGAGACCCCCACATCTCCCTTCTACACAGTATCATGTCCCCACTACATAATAATAATCTTTATTTTTATATAGCGCTAACATATTCCGCAGCGCTTTACAGTTTGCACACATTATCATCGCTGTCCCCGATGGGGCTCACAGCCTAAATTCCCTATCAGTATGTCTTTGGAATGTGAGAGGAAACCGGAGAACCTGGAGGAAACCCACGCAAACATGGGGAGAACATACGGTACAAACTCCTTGCAGATGTTGCCCTTAGTGGGATTTGAACAAAGGACTCCAGCGGAGCAAGGCTACAGTGCTAACCACTGAGCCAACATGCTGCCCAATACACTGTATAATGCCCCCACAACACCTCTATACACAGTATGATACCCCCTCATTTCACCTATACACAGTATGATATACCCACTGTTCCTCTATACACAGTATAATGCCCTACAGCTCCCTATATACATTATGATGTCCCCATAGATCCCCCTATACACAGTACAATGTCTGTAAACGGTATGATGCCCCCTTAGTAGCCCCCACACTGTATGATATGCTGTCCTCATCTTTTTTTTTGTACTGCTGAAAGCCCACCAAGCAAAGCCCCCCTCCTTCTCTCTGCCGCTCTCATACTTCTCACCAACCCCCAGCCTGCACTCAGGCAGTGTAATGTGAGCTGCCAGTGCTGGAAGTTTTCCGCTTCACCGCAGGGGTCCTTCATTGTCTGCACACGTGCTTTCTTCCTATAGCAGCCATTTTGGAGAATTCATTCTTTTTTGGTTAATAACACGGTGGGAGCATTCGCTAGAAACACGAAAGTTACTGTGTTGAACCATGCGCCGACGGGCATCGTTCCCGTGGTACTGGTAAACCCGTAACTCCAACAGAACCCGAGAAATGGAATTCTCGGGTGCCCCATGTACTAGCCCACCCAAGTGTGGGCTCATTGGAACCGTCATTTTAGAGTAAGATCATTGATAGGTCTGCCGTTATTCTGCTAGGTTCACAGGACGAGTTATGAACCTTATGATATTGCAGAGCTCAAACCATAGCTTGCAGCCAGGGGAGGTGGCCAGAAAACCAGCCCTTTTTGTGAGGTCAGAAGCTGACATGCATAAGTCTTGCAGTGAAGTTCCTTAGGCACTTTCTGCTGGGATGTCCTGAGTAAGAGATCTACCAATGAACTATGACGTGTGGCTCCTTCCCCAGCCTGGCTTGTCTTGCCTGTAACTACCATGTGAGTTATCTTTCATTCTTAATCCCATTTTATTTTATAACTGCATCTGTACATAACGATATTGTCTCAGTTTGTTACATCTTTTTATATTATATAAGCACTGCCTGTTTTTTTTTAAGGAATAAACCTATAAATTTATTAGTTTGTTTCTCCTGCTCTATAAACGAATTTGCACGTGCCTGAAGCACTACGCTACTGTTTTGGGGTTGCTACGGACCCTCTTGATAAATTGTTCATCAAAAGCCGTAGCTGGTGGCAGCTAAAAGGAAGGGGTGTAAAGTGTTAATCTATTGGGTGACGCTGGCAGTGACGGAGCGGGGTTTATAAGGGTACTGCCTGGCTGCAGCCAGGAGTAATTATAATTCCCTCACTGCAGCGTGCCCAATAGCCAGCACACATCCAAGTGACCCGTCTGGCGACCAATTATCCTAGGTGCAGTTCCCTGACTGACCTGAGGGTAAGGGGGGCGCCAGAGAGCTGCAAGTTCCTAAGTGGAAGTGGGATAATTATAATCCGCAGTTTACTGGTCGCGGCAGCGCGTCGTGGTGCACGTTCTCACATGGGTGGCAGCGGTGGGTCACAAGCCGTGACCCCGGGCTACGGTGGCGGACTGTGTGCCCGTTCATCACATTGGTGGCAGCGGTGGGATCACAAGCCGTGACCCCCGGGCTACCGTGTGGCGGACTGTGTGCCCGTTCATCACAGCCCCCATGTCGAATAATGGTCTCCTTAGCTTCCCCACACTGTATGATTCCCCCTTAGTAGCCCCCACACTGTATGATATGTACGATGGCCCCCTTAGTAGCCCCCATGTCGAATAATGGTCTCCTTAGCTTCCCCACACTGTATGAAGCCCCCTTTGTAGCCCCCACACTGTATGATATGTACGATGGCCCCCTTAGTAGCCCCCATGTCGAATGATGGTCTCCTAAGCTTCCCCACACTGTATGATGCCCCTTAGTAGCCCCCACACTGTATGATATGTACGATGGCCCCCTTAGTAGCCCCCATGTCGAATGATGGTCTCCTTAGCTTCCCCACACTGTATGATGCCCTCTTAGTAGTCCCCACACTGTATTATGGCCCTTTTAGGGTATGTTCCCACGGTCAGTAAACGCTGTGGATTGGACGCTGCGTACATCCGCAGCGGCCAGATGTTACAGCATAGTGGATGAGATTTGAAGAAATCCCATCTCCACTATGTGTGCACCGGCACCCGCGGCTTCCCTGCGGAAACGGACATGCGGAGCGTCTTTCCACACCGCAGCATGTTTATTTATCTTGTGGAGACGCTCAGTCTCCGCAAGATAAATGTCAATGTACAATATATTGGATGCGGTGATTGCGCATGGTTCAAAGCCGGCAGCACCTTGGCTGGAGCGGACATGTGCTGCGTCAAAAGCGCTGGCGGTTACGGACCATGAGAACATACCCTTAGTAGTCCCCACAAGCTATCATGCAGCATGCTGATACAGCTGAGAGTGGCAGTCGCTCTGAGTTGGCGCTTCAGAGTCAGGGAACCCTCTGTCTCCCCCCCCCACGAAGCTACTACATGTACAGACACCAATAAAAAGAGCTCACTAAATGCAACATTTTATATTCGCCACTAGGTGGAGCTCCCACATACAGATTTTGTACAGAGCTCACTGCTATACATAGTTATACGTGACCACAGACTAAATTCTATAGCCACCACTAGGGCGCAATGTAAGACATGTTTCAGTGAAACACAAACCCAGAACATGTGTAGAGTAATTTTCATAGGTGTCTGGATGTTATGCACAAATAATATGACACTAGGTAAGGAACATCTAAAATCTAATTAGGGAGTGATTATGGTGGGGAACACTTATTGTAGTGCACAGCAGATTACTAGAGGAAGGGTGGTCCTAAACCCAAAGTGTGGATCATTATACTGTATACACACATATATATAGTCATATGAACATTATAAGTTTCTGGGATGGTTGCTTCCATTTCTATTACTTACATTCTGCACAAGAAAAATAATGTCCTTCATATTCCACATCGTCACCATAAGTGCACAGTCATGCGGATTAAGACGTCTTTAAAGAGTGGTGAGTGGCGGCACTATGCATCAGGTTACCTGTATGCACTATCCAGCCAGGAGACCCTCTTTAACACTAGTTCTCGCAGTCTCAGACCCCCATGTATAACGTTATCTATATAGACGGATCATCATTATTTTCATTTGCACATGGAAACACGAGAAGCAATGGGATGAAACTGAAAGGGAAGAAACACAGATCAGATATTAGAAAAAACTTTTTTAACAGTTAAGTGATCAATGAGTGGAACAGGCTGCCACGAGAGGTGGTGAGTTCTCCTTCAATGGAAGTCTTCACACAGAGGCTGGATGGTTTAGTGAGTCCTGCATTGAGCGGGGGGTTGGACACGAGGACCCCGGAGATCCCTGCCAACTCTACCATTCAGGGATTTTGTGATCTATCAACCCTAGACCCTTTAGTTGAAGTAGAAATTTGTCCGTTCTTACATCAGAATATGAAGATATTAATTCACCTTTCATCTCATATTTCGGCCACGTCTTACTTTACGAATGTTTCGAGAAACAGACAGGTGCCATCTTTTCCCTCGCCGGCCTGGTGACAGATCGTCGGTGTTCTCGGGGTCCTGATCCACAGATTAGCTCTTATGCCACATTAATATATTTTCTAACATGAACCAGACATGAAGAAGACCCTACGAATACCACACGACATCCCGCTGATTGGGCTCTCCGCCAATGAATGAGAAAAATACACAAGCCCGTGGGTTATAACGAGACATTTCTGTAACGTGAAAACTATAAAGGAGCGGGGACGGTTCCAGCATAAGACAAAACCTCATAAAAATCTCAGGTACGTGACCAGCGAGGAGGCCTAAACGTCCCAGAACTAAAGATAGCGGCCATTTTGTCTCCTCAGTGTCGTTTACCCTCAACACTGACCAGCGCTTATATCAGCACAGACACTGCAGGGGGAGGAGCATGTGACCTGATCAGGCCATCCACCTCCTCCAATAGGACAACGCCTCACATGGGAGAGCTGCTTTCCTATTGGAGGAGGCTCATGGCCTGATCTTGTCACATGCTCCTCCCCCTGCAGCCATTATATAGACAGAAGTGCTGGTCAGTGTGTGAGGTAAGCTGTAGTGACAGGAGGTGGTGGCTGACCCCTCTCTGCTGTCCCGGACCACCATGTATAATGTTATCTATCATGCCTGGACCATTCCTGACAGGTAGGGAATGGTCTGCTCTCATTATAGCCTTGAAGACGACATCTTGAGGAGATTCTTGAGAGACATTTATTAGTCAGCACTTCTCTATTGTCCTTCTAAAGGATGGTTTTCACATGTAGTAGTGATAAGTCACTTTTCCTGTCACATATGCCTATTAATTACGCCACAGCTTACTGTTTGAACTTTTAGGAAAACAGACAGGAGCCATCTTCTTTCTTCTTGGTTTCTTCTTACAAAGCATATGTATATATGTCCTCCATCCTGGTATATGTCCCTCACCCTGGTATATGTCCCTCACCCTGGTATATGTCACTTATCCTGGGCCCCATCCTGGTATACCGTATATATCCCACATCCTGGTATATGTCCCTTATCCCAGGCTCCATCCTCGTATATATATGTCGCTTATCCTGGGCCCCATCCTGGTATATATATCCCCCATCCTGGTATATGTCCCTTATCCTGGACCCCATCCTGGTATACCGTATATATCCCACATCCTGGTATATGTCCCTTATCCCAGGCTCCATCCTCGTATATATATGTCGCTTATCCTGGGCCCCATTCTGGTATATATATCCCCATCCTGGTATATGTCCCTTATCCTGGACCCCATCCTGGTATACCGTATATATCCCACATCCTGGTATATGTCCCTTATCCCAGGCTCCATCCTCGTATATATATGTCGCTTATCCTGGGCTCCATCCTCGTATATATATATATCCCCCATCCTGGTATATGTCCCTTATCCTGGACCCCATCCTGGTATACCGTATATATCCCACATCCTGGCATATGTCCCTTATCCCGGGCTCCATCCTCGTATATATATGTCGCTTATCCTGGGCCCCATCCTGGTATATATATCCCCCATCCTGGTATATGTCCCTTATCCTGGGCCCCATCCTGGTATACTGTATATATCCCCCATCCTGGTATATGTCCCTTATCCTGGACTCCATCCTCGTATATATGTCTTTTATCCTGGGCCCCATCCTGGTATATATATCCTCCATCCTGGTATATGTCCCTTATCCTGGGCCCAATCCTGGTATATGTCTTTCACCCTAGTATATGTCCCTTATCCTGGGCTCCATCCTCGTATATATATATATCCCCCATCCTGGTATATGTCCCTTATCCTGGGCCCCATCCTGGTATACCGTATATATCCCCCATCCTGGTATATGTCCCTTATCCTGGGCTCCATCCTCGTATATATGTCTCTTATCCTGGGCCCCATCCTGGTATATATATCCTCCATCCTGGTTTATGTCCCTTATCCTGGGCCCCATTCTCGTATATAGGTCCCTTAGTCTGGGCCCTATCCTGGTATATATATCCCCCATCCTGGTATATGTCCCTTATCCTGGGCCCCATCCTGGTATAACCGTATATATATCCCCCATCCTTGTATATGTCCCTTATCCTGGGCTCCATCCTCGTATATATGTCCCTTATCCTGAGCCCCATACTGGTGTATATGTCCCTTATCCTGGGCCCCATCCTGGTATATGTCCCTTATCCTGGGCCCAATCCTGGTATATGTCGTTCACCCTAGTATATGTCCCTTATCCTGGGCTCCATCCTCGTATATATATATCCCCCATCCTGGTATATGTCCCTTATCCTGGGCCCCATCCTGGTATACTGTATATATCCCCCATCCTGGTATATGTCCCTTATCCTGGGCTCCATCCTCGTATATATGTCTCTTATCCTGGGCCCCATCCTGGTATATATATCCTCCATCCTGGTTTATGTCCCTTATCCTGGGCCCCATTCTCGTATATAGGTCCCTTAGTCTGGGCCCTATCCTGGTATATATATCCCCCATCCTGGTATATGTCCCTTATCCTGGGCCCCATCCTGGTATACCGTATATATATCCCCCATCCTTGTATATGTCCCTTATCCTGGGCTCCATCCTCGTATATATGTCCCTTATCCTGAGCCCCATACTGGTGTATATGTCCCCCATCCTGGTATATGTCCCTTATCCTGGGCCCCATCCTGGTATATGTCCCTTATCCTGGGCCCCATCCTGGTATACCGTATATATATCCCCCATCCTGGTATATGTCCCTTATCCTGGGCTCCATCCTCATATATATGTCCCTTATCCAGGGCCCCATCCTGGTATATATATCCCCCATCCTGGTTTATGTCCCTTATCCTGGGCCCCATCCTGGTATATATATATATATATATATATATATATATATATATATATATACCCCATCCTGGTATATGTCCCTCATCCTGGGCTCCATCCTCATATATATGTCCCTTATCCTGGGCCCCATCCTGGGATATGTCCCTTATCCTGGGCCCCATCCTCGTATATATGTCCCTTATCCCGGGCCCCATCCTGGTATATATATCCCCCATCCTGGTATATGTCCCTTATCCTGGGCCCCATTCTGGGTTATACTGTATGTCCCTTATCCTGGGCCCCATCCTGGTATATATGTCCCCCATCCTGGTATATGTCCCTTATCCTGGGCCCCATTCTGGTATATATATCCCCTATCCTGGTATATGTCCCTTATCCTTGGCCCCATCATTGTATATATGTCCCTTATCCTGGGCCCCATCCTTGTATATATGTCCCTTATCCTGGGCCCCATCCTTGTATATGTATCCCCCATCTTGGTGTATATCCTCTGTTTTGCCACTGTTTTTTTAATGTATACTAAAAAATAAACCATTATACTCACCTTCCCTGCACTCCTCTGCCTCACGTTGTTCTCTTCTGAAGCTGGCAGCTGACTTCAGCATGCAAATGACAGGAGTGCATTACATCACTGCCGTGCATCCCCAGTCAAGTGCATGCGGACATCAGCTGCTGGCCTCTGATTGGCCCCAGTGTGTATTGTCACACATGGACCCGACAGGTCTCTGCACCACATTACACTTCAGCTGACTACTTGCTGACTTCAGCCGGCTCCTCATCCACCAGGCTCGGTCGCTGTGGTGATCTCTCAGACTCTGGTAGTTCTGGTGAGAAAACGTACAGGGTGCTCGCAGGAAGTCTCAGTAAATGTGGACACAAACCAATTTTTTTTTTAACAAAGTCGTGAATTTTTTTTATTCAATAAAATATATAAAAACCTTATAAGAGTGGTAATACCTTGCACTGACTTGCATTTTTACCGCAGAATAAACGCCATAAAAACAAAACTTCTTTTGCTATCTTTTGGTAAAGAAGCCAATGGCCCAAATGGCAAATTGGCAAGCTGAGAGTCTCGGGAGCGGTGCACTCCTTAATAATAGATGATGAGAACAATCCCTTGACTTCACCATTTGAATTGAGCCTTTGAGTTCCTTGTTCTCAATACATTCCTTGTTTTTATCTTGTGTATGTGCCTGAATATGCTACAGAAATGCGTCCTACAATAAGAATCACTTGTTGGGTCCTGATGAATGGAGCAGGGACGAAGGAAGGTTAATCCCTTAGATCCTGCAATCAATTGCTGATTGCAGTGTTTAAATGGTTAAATCCGGGAAAGGGAGGGTCCGTTAACCCATCGCCACAGGAGGAATAGGATGGTAGCCATGGGAGCGTCATGACTAGTGTTGAGCGATACTGCTCGATATCTAAAAATATCGGATCGGAATGGTATCGCCGATAGCACTAAATATCGTCGATATCCGATTCCGATACCGGAAGTCTCATGTAAGTCTATGGGAACAAAATATCGAAATTAAAAAAAAACCATTCTTGCCTTGTTGGTTAATTGTACATGAAGGAAAACAACAAAGACTAATGTAGAATGTATTGGGGGAGGTTGAGGAGACAATAAAGGCATACATGTTTAACCCAATGCATTGGAATAGCATTAATATATTTTTTTTTGGAAATACGTTTGGATTGACTAACAAATTGACAATGTTGTTAACCTTTTTTCTATTTTGGCAAATATGTATGTTTCACAACTTCCATGCTCTTCACCTTTTTAACTTTTGCCAGTGCCACACTTTCTCCTTCATAATCTTCAGCAGCATCATCTTTCTCATCAAATTATTCTTCATCTTCACCTTCTTAATCTTCTTCTTAAACTTCTTGCTATTCATGTTTTTGTTTACATTACTCATATTGTTATTATTAAACTAATTAATCTTCTTCATATTCAAATTCTTCATCTTCTTCCTCTTCATCTTCTTCATCATATTCTTATTTGTGACAGAGATTCCTGTACTTGTAATCTGTAAAAGTATGAATTGTTCATCCTTCCGTTCTTGCTGTCACAAAAGATTTAAATTACAACAGTATTTGTCCGTGTTCAGTTTAGCCTGCAGTAGCAGGCATTTTCCAGGGGCACCACGAGGAGGAACGGACTCACCCCATACACTGCTTAGTCTTCTTCTGCTTAGAATTTAGAGCATATATTTTGCTCTTCATTTTGGTCTTATACTTCATGTTCTTCTGCTTTTTGATCTTTTGCTTATTGTTCTTCTGTCTCTTGTTCTATATCTTGTAGTTTGTCTTAACCTTCTTTGTCCTGTTGGTGATCTTCTTCTGGGTAATCTTTTATTTTTTCTTTGTGATGGTGTTCAGGCTGGTTGGCTTCATGCTCGTCGTCCTTGTTGTCGTCATCTTCTTCTGGGTGGTCTTTAAGGTCGTCTAATTTCCGAGAAACAGCTGACGTTACTGGAACCCTGACGGGTATCAGATGGAGCAAGAGACAATGGAAGTAACGAGGACCAGCTGACTGTGCTGGACCCGGACGGGTAGCAGAAGGAAAAGAGGCAATGTCACAACCGAGTACCAGCTGACGTTACTGTGACACGGTTACTAAGCAGGAGGTAACTGTGCTCCAAAGCACTACCAAGGACCAGCAGACGTTGCTGGAACTCGGATACAGAGATGGAGGCACCTAGGCCAAAGGCACTGGGGAGAACCAGTTGACGGTACTGGACCCCGGACGGGTAGAAGAACGCACCCATGAAAATGTAAGTTGACAGGACGCAAGCCGTCCGCAGTTACCGAATCACACAGTCCTACAGTGGGTGCTTGTCCTATTGTCACAATGGAAACCGCCTTTATTTACATATCCCACAGCACACATAGGAATCACCTAAACTGCAGGCACCATAGAGTCGGCTAACCCGAATGCAACACGACAGCACAACTTATTGGAGGATAATTGACGTTCACACTGCCAGGAAACAGCTGTCGTGCTGTAACCAGGCTGGCCAGGAAACAGTACCCCTGCCAATTACTTACGAGCAACAAATGGCGGTGTTGTAGCCCAGGGAGTAGAGTTCAGGTGGTAGAAAGATGAACATAACAGGAGACATGGAAAACGTTGCCAAACAGTTATTTAATCTGAAAACGGACAGGCAAATTCAGGTGAGATCCATGCCTTGTTCATTTTCAGAAAAGTAAGCCGGTCTACATTCTCTGAGGATAGTCGCATGCGACGGTCTGTTACTACACCACCTGCAGCACTAAAGACACGCTTAGATAATACACTGGCAGCAGGGCAAGCCAGCACCTCCAATGCATACTGGCTAAGCTCTGGCCATGTATCCAACTTAGAGACCCAAAATTTGAAAGGGGAAGAGGCATCTGGGAGTACACTTAGAGGGAAAGCCAAGTAGTCTGTCACCATCTTACGGAAACGTTTCTTCCTGGTGACTGGAGCCGTCTCGGATGGTGTAGACCTTGCTGGCGCTGTCACAAAACTTTGCCACATTTGTAACATACAGTTCTTGCCCTGTGCAGAGGCGCTGCTTCTGCTCCCTCTTGTTGTAGAGGTGTCTACACTGCCTCGACGCACAGAGCTGCTTTGTAAAGCAGTAGCAGCAGCAGCAGCTCTCTCGGCTGGAATGTACAACAGTATGGATTGCACCAGTGTGTCTTGGTACTCCTGCATTTTACAGTCCCGGTTCACCGGTGTGATGAGGGTTTGTAAGTTGTCCCGGTAGCGAGGGTCTAGGAGGGTGTACACCCAATAATCTGACGTGCTGAGAATGTGGGCGATGCGGCGGTCGTTTCTCAGGCACTGAAGCATGAAATCAACCATGTGCTGCAGACTCCCAACTGGCCAACAAAGGCTGTCCTCTGGAAGAGGCGTCATCTCTGTCTCCTCTGCATCACCCCACCCTCGCTCTACATACTGACTACAGCGTTGTGTACCTCCCTCTGTAGGGATTTCTTCCTCCTCCATTGACTCCTCCTCCTCCTCATCCTCCTCACAAAGTGAGCCCTGCCAGCCCTTTGTGAGGAACCACGTTGCGCTGACTGTCCTGAAGGTAATTGAATTTGTGACTCCTCATCCTCCACCTCTTCCAAAACCTCTTCCTTTAGTGCTTTCAGTGATTTCTGAAGCAGGCAGATAAGGGGGACAGTCATGCTGACTAGTGCATCATCTGCACTCGCCATCCGCGTTGAGACATCAAACGCACGCAAAACGTCGCAGATGTCCTTCATAGAGGCCCACTCAGTAGTGGTGAAGTGTGAACGGCGCAAATTGCGAGTTGATTGCGCCTGTTGCAGCTGATACTCCATTACTGCTGGCTGCTGCTCACACAACCGCTCCAACATATGTAACGTGGAATTCCACCTGGTGGGTACGTCACATATGATGCGATGTTCAGGAAGGCGAAATCTGACTTGCAGAGCTGCAATGCGCGATCTGGCCATGCTGGAACGTCGCAAGTGAGCGCACTCTAGGTGGACCTTGTGCAGCAGTGCATCAAGATCCGGATAGTCCCTCAAAAAACTCTGCACGACCAAGTTGAGCACATGTGCCAGACATGGTATGTGAGTGAGGTTGCCAAGGCCCAGAGCTGCCACCAGATTTCAGCCATTGTCACACACTACCAAGCCTGGCTGGAGATTAGCTGACAAAAACCACACGTCGCTCTCCTGCTTGATGGCATCCCAGAGCTCCTGCGCTGTGTGGCTTCGATTCCCCATGGGAATTAATTTCAGTACGGCCTGTTGACGTTTGGCCACGGCTGTGCTCATATCGGTCGCAACAGGTAAGCGTTCACGGGTCCATGTGGAGGTATACCGTGACGGCTCGTGCAGCGATGATTCTGAGGAACTGGAGTAGGAGGAGGAATCAATGTGCACAGACTGGATTCCTGCAATCCTTGGAGTTGGCAGAACACGTACAGCGCCACTGGCAAGATCTGTACCCGGCTCCACAACATTGACCCAATGGGCAGTGAGGGAAAGGTATCGTCCCTGGCCATGGGTACTGGTCCACGCATCGGTGGTCAGGTGGACCCTGCTACTGACGGCGTTTAGCAGCGCATGTTTAATGTTTCCCTTGACATGTTTTTGCAGAGCAGGGACAGCTTGCTTGCTGAAATAAAATCGGCTTGGCACATTATATTGTGGGACTGCCAATGCCATAAAGTTCCTGAAACTGTCAGTCTCCACCAACCTGAATGACAGCATTTCAAGGGACAGGAGTTTTGCAAGGCCAGCATTCAGAGCCTGTGCTCGTGGATGGTTTGCCGAGTATGGCCGTCTTTTATCCCATGCCTGTGTTACCGATGGCTGTTTTTTGTTCTGGGAGTGTGACGATGACTGTGAACTTGCTGCAGTGGGTGGAATAACAGTTTGTCTATGGACAACAGTGACCGAGGTTCTTCCATGGAGATCCTGTGAGGAAGCCGAACCAGGTGTGTGAGAGCTGGAGGTAGAGGCTCGAACATGACCTAAAGATGTAGGTGCTGCTGTAGGTTGGCCTACATCTCCAGTGTGTCTTTGTAACTCAGCTACGTGCTTTGTCCGTACATGTTTCCACATATTTGTGGTATTCAGGTTCCTGATATTTTTACCTCTTTTAACTTTTTGCTTACACAGCTTGCATTGAACATAGCAAATATCATCTACAAGTCTGTCAAAAAAGGACCACGCAGTGCAAGTCATGGGAGCGCCAATTTTGACAGTTCTAAGAGAACTGCTCCCAACAGGTGCCAAACTGGAGGCTACAGGCAAGCGAGTCTGCAGCCTACCTCTCCCTCCTCTTTGTACCGTTGGGACAATCTCTTCCTCAGAGCTGCTCCCACCACCTTCCTGTTGCTCACGCCATGTTGGGTCTCGGACTTCATCATCTCCACTACCCTCTTCCAACACCTGCTGCTGTTGGATGGTCTGGGCAGCACCATGCTCCACAAAACCTGGCACCTGAGTCTCATCATCATCATAAGATGCGTTCTGCGGTGTGCTGTCCATCGGCACTGGCTCACCCGCCTCTTCAGATTGAGAGAGACACAGCTGTTGCGCATCACTGCATACTCCCTCTTCTTCAAATTGCAGAATGCTGCTTGCCTGTGCCCGTGTTTGCGAGCCAACAGATTCTGAGAACAGAAGCAGAGACTCAGCTGGCTCCTGTACAGAACTCTCTGACTGCCTGGGCAATTTGACAGGCGGTGAACAGACAGATGGTTGCTCAACAGTGTTGTGTTCCTGAGAGAAGGTGGAAGGAATTGAAGTCGATGCATTGGCTGCCATCCAACCAACAACGGCTTCAATTTGTTCTTCCAGCAGCAGGGGGGCACGCCGAGCTCCTACCAAAGTGCGCATAAGGAACGCTCATGGGTAAAACTGGTGGATGCTGTGTCACTGAGGGCGGCAGCAGCCACAGAATCCCCACGTCCTCTCCCTGCTGAAACTCCACGGCCACGACCACGTGCCTTACTCACTGACTTCTTCATCTTGGTAGATTGATAAAGTCAGAAAAGTTATAAGGCCTAAGTGTGGTTATTACGCAGAGACTGAAGTGAACACTGAAACACAACTGTTCACAATCTGTGAAAGGCTACTCCTTTGTCTACTTCCATAGTGTTTGCAACCAATGTATTGTATACGGATGGAAGTGCGTCACACTAATAGATTATATTTTAAATGGAATGGAGCAGAACCAATTGGAGATAAATGAAAAGGATGAGCCACTGAGACACGCTCAGCAGAGTACAAGCAGCAGTGCTTGAACAAGTAACTGGAGCGTTATGTGCACTCAAAAAATAAAAAACACAGACTGAAGTGAACACTGAAACACAATGTCATGGGTGCATCGCCACAAAGATCGTCGCGATTGCACGTTCTGACTTCTCACAGTTGAGTTGCTGGTTCTTTGTTTTTTGGTAATGAGAGAGTTAATTTTACCTAGCTCTTTGCTAAGACTAGGTGCAGCCTCGCCCGGCTGCTTTTGATTATGTTCTAATTAGTTTCCTTTATATTCCTGCCAGTCTGGGTGTTAGACGCCGGTGAAAGCATTCATGTAGTCTAGCAGACTGGATCGGTTCTGTGAATACTTAAGCTAAGAGCTCCTTAGTTGTTTTTACTCTTACAGCTTATAGTTTTTCTCTGAGACCTTAGGTGTTCCTACTGTGTGTGAGTGTTGTATGTAAGACTTTATTTACTTTATTTCTGGTCTTTCTTGTATGTCTTTCTGTTCATTAACCGTTACCTGTTCATTCCCTTTGGTGGTATTCAGGGTCCTTCTTAGGACTAGAATACAGTTGGCAGGGATTGATAGGAGACAGGGTTTACGCTGGTGGCCTGGACCTCTGTACCTTTAACAGTACCTCCAGGTTGAGGGATTAGTTAGGACCCCAGTTTAGGGTCAGCTTAGACCCCGGTCACCCTCTAGCCGGAGACAGCGTATAACGGATTCCGTTTGGACCCACTGGACATTCTGTCAGGTAAATCTATGTTATCATATATCTATGCGCATGTTATATAGTATGTTGCCCTTTTGATATAGATTACTGACATCACATATATATATCTGCTATACAGCGTGACACACAACTGTTCACAATCTGTGAAAGTCTACTCCTTTGTCTACTTCTATAGTGTTTGCAACCAATGTATTGGATACGGATGGAAGCGCGTCACACTAATAGATTATATTTTAAATGGAATGGAGCAGAACCAATTGGAGATAAATGAAAAGGATGAGCCACTGAGACACGCTCAGCAGAGTACAAGCAGCAGTGCTTGAACAAGTAACTGGAGCGTGATGTGCACTCAAAAAATAAAAAACACAGACTGAAGTGAACACTGAAACACAACTGTTCACAATCTGTGAAAGGCTACTCCTTTGTCTACTTCTATAGTGTTTGCAACCAATGTATTGGATACGGATGGAAGCGCGTCACACTAATAGTTAAATTGCATGGAGCTGCAAGAATTACACTGAAGGAAAAAAAAAAGAGTCTGTGAGTGACATGTGCAGATGCCTACAGACAGCGTTGCATGCAGAGCAAACTGCAGCGTCACCTGCACTCACACACACCTTGCAGAGCTGTTAAAAAACACTGCAGGCAAAAGGAAGCTTTACACAGCGGTTGGTGCTAGCCTGCCTACAGCACAGTACACTAAATCGCAATCTCTAACTGTCCCTCAGAGTCAGCACAGCAGCGTTCTGTCCCTTACTGAATTCACAGCACAGTGACGCTAAAATGGCGGCGGCGCCTTTTATAGTGCATTCTGACATCATTTCAGCATCCAATCACAGCCATGCCATTAGTTAACATGACCGCAGCAGTACAGGATGTGCCCACACTTCTTAGGATTCCTCATTGGCTGACTAAAATCACATTGCCTCGCAAAGAATTATGGGAACTTCCGATTCCGGTATCCGATAAGACGAAAATATCGAAGCGAATTATTGAAAGGCCGATAGAGCTAATATTGGCCGATACCCGATATTTGCAGTATCGTATCGCTCAACACTAGTAACGATATGTGCCTATGTAACATGGAAGCCAAGAAGCGAGTACGGTCGATAACTTCTCTTACATAAATTACTTTAAGACAGTTCTTGTTTTGTGCCTTTTTGCTAATATTTAAGAAGTTTAGCTAAGAAAATGCTGTTTCTAAGCTTGATCAACAACAAAGTTTAGTTTTAAAGTTTAGTTGTGATTTGACAATATTTAAGTAATAGATGGTGACACTATTTGGGTCTCACATGATGGAATTATGTGAGCAATGTATGACAGTATTATCTGGGGATGGCAATGCAGTATTTGAGCAATGCATAGTATTCTTTATTAGACATTGAATTATATGAGCAATGTATAGCGCTATTATGTGGGGATTCCATGACAATTAGTGCCAGTTGTAGCTTTGCGCAAATGGTGTGTGCTTTCTCTGTGCACAGTGTTCCTGTATTTGATCTTTGCCGGCCTTGGACCTTGCTTTTACTATCCGTTTGCCTTGCCCTTTTGTCTTGAATTTTGACCTCGGACTGTTAGCTGACTACGCCTTTGCCTTATCCCTTTATTTAGGACAAGCCCTTTTGGTATTGGACCCCAGACCCAGGGCAGGTTCCAGGTTTTCGTGGGCCCCGGGCGAAATAGTCTCAGTGGGCCCCTTTAACACATACCACAATTCATGATGCACAGATACGGCAAAAAAATATAGGTATAGTACAATGCCAAAGATTTCACTTCTTACATTACATGAGTAATATCTATTGTAAATTCTACAATAGATCAGAAATTGGACAGTATAGTCCTCCATACAGTATTATGGGCACCACATAGTGATCCATACAGAATAATGGACCCCATATAATGCTCAATACAGTATAATGAGCCACATATAATGCTCCATACAGTATAATGAGCCCATATAATGCTCCATACAGTATTATGGGCACCATATAATATTGCTCCATACAGAATCATGGACCCCACATTTTGCTCCATACAGAATAATGAGCCCTACATGTTGCTACATACAGAATAATGAGCCACATATATTGCTCCATGCAGAATAATGAGCCACATATATTGCTCCATGCAGAATAATGAGCCCCATATATTGTTCCATACAGTATATAATAGGCCCTATATATTGCTCCATACAGAATAATGGACCCCATATAATGCTCCATACTGTATAATGGGCCCCATATAATGCTCCATACAGTATATAATAGGCCCTATATATTGCTCCATACAGAATAATGGACCCCATATAATGCTCCATACTGTATAATGGGCCCCATATATTGCTCTATACAGTATATAATAGGCCCCATATATTGCTCCATAAAGAATAATGAGCCCCATGTATTGTTCAATACATAAAGGGGCCCATATGTTCCATACAGTATATGATGGACTCTATATAATGCTCCAGTATATGATGGGCCCATATAATGATCCATATATAATTGGCCCCATATATGATGCTCCAGTGTATAATGGGCCCCATATATGATGCTCCAGTGTATAATGGGCCCCATATATGATGCTCCAGTGTATAATGGGCCTCATACCAGTGTTATACATAGGTATAATGCTCCAAACATAAAAAATAATATATAATACTCACCTCTCCTTGCTGCTTTGCTCCGGACTCCTCAGCATCGCCATCTTCCAGCTCTCTGCACTGTGACTGTTCAGGCAGAGGGCGCAAAGACGTGACGTCATAGCGTCCTCTGACCTGAACGTTACAGTCAGAAGACGCCGCAGTGATGGAACGGGGAGAGGTATCACAAATGACGGGGCCCTGAGCAAGAGGGGGGGCCCACTCACAGGAGTCGGCACTGGCACAGACACCGGGCCCCCATAGTGTGCCAATGTCCCTGACGTCGAGTGGGCCCCCCAGCCTGCTCAGGGCTCCGGCACTTGCCCGGGTACACCGGGTGCTGACGCCGGCCCTGCCCGGACCTCTTGACTATCCAGCCTCACGACTTGTTTGTGAGTAGTGACTAGAGTCACAAATACCACTTAGAGGCCACAGTCAACATTGATTGTGGCATCTAATATGTCAAACAGCCAGGATTGTCGTTATCTCCAATCAACGCTAGGCGTTTGATACTGCGTCAAACGTAGTTGCATTAATTGGAATAAAAACTATTAATGATTGCCGTAAAAGGGCGAATTGGTGATCACTAAGGAGTTAATTAGGCAGCAAACACATAACAGAAAAACATCATGATATTAGAAGTTTAATAACATTTTCATTACTACCTGACAATTGTTACATAGATGTCATGGTCTGCTGAGTTTATGGGATTAGGTGGTTTTAGGGATAACTTGGAAAGTCTCACTCTGGGATTCTGGGAGGCTTCTTATAGCCTCATTGTGGGGCCATTCCCTGTCGCTTATACTCTGACCCTTGGCCGAGTGTGGATGACCCTGTTGTGCCTATGCTTTGTGTCTGTGCTACGTTACGTCTGTCTGTTTCTGATTTAGCTGTGTCCCTGTTATGAGTTTTGCCTGCCCCTTTTGTACTGTTCTGCCCTCTGTGTATGACCCCTTGGTACGTCCTGACTACCCTCTGCCTGCTTCTTTTGTACTGCGTTGCCCTCTCCGTGTATGACCCCTTGGCTATGTCCTGACTATCCGTTCTGTCTATGCCCTTGGTAACTTTGTCCCGTAGTTACCTTTGTCCCGTAGTTACCCTTCTAGGAGTTTTCCTTCAGCTCCTAGCTCTCAGAGCTTAGGCCACGCCCCCAGCAGTAAGGTGCTTCAGGTCCTGTCTGGCCTGAAGCAATCTCTCTCTGCTCCTGCTTCCTCTGAGAGACCTGTGGCCGGCTCCGCCCCGTGGCAGTCACGTGCTTCAGGTCCTGTTTGTCTGAAGCACGCATCTTCACCACTGCCACCCTGCTCCCCAGGTATCTTTGGGCACAGTGTGTTTTACTCAGGACACGCGCACTGGCTTAGTGAGCAAGTGCAGTGCGGTATTCCTGATAATAGATGAATATTCTTAATAAATAATCATTTTCGTTAATATATTCATTGTTTCATGAATTCATGAAGTTACATTTCTGCCTTCACACAACACCCAATGACCATGTTTTGATACATTTTGCATGTTTTAGCTTTTATTCCTTTAGTCCCCTCTTCTGTAGACTTCCCAAAAATAATAATTTGTTTGATAAGTAATTAAAGATTTTTTTTTTTTTTACAAATTCAGTGTTTTCTCACTTTAGTAACATAATATAAAATTCCTTCCATTAGGAAATATCTGCGAGGAGCTCCACCGATGACGAGCGTAAACAGAGCAAGACGTCACTGGAAAGGTAGAGTCACACAGAAGTGATCAACAAAATGAATGGAAACTGCTACAAATGTCAAAATAAAAAAATATTAAACTGTGATGATACATTATTGTGCACAGTTTGCATACAGAAAGTTCCTGGGAAAAATAAGGATTGCTAATACAGCAACAGTGCAGAATTAGTATTTTGTTTTTAGAATTTTTTAAGCAAAATATTATTTATTTATTCAATTATTCAGAATAATATAAAAATAATATAAAAAATGTTTAAAGTGGACATTTCAGATTTTGAGAAATGTACAAAAAGTGACAATGGAAGAAAATTCATTCTCTGACTTTGGGTTTTGTATGTAAGAAGCTTAGGTTGGACATACATTAGATAACTGGTGGTCAAGTGCTCATTTGACCTTTTCATATCTCTCCTGACTCCCCCATATACACATACTCATTAATATTCAACTCAATTGAGTTATCATGTATTTTCAAAGGGGAGAGGGGAGAAAGCCACTGCCAAATGTCTTTGTCAGCTAATTTGATGAAAGACAAAAGGTCGGGTATGTTTAACATTCAAACTGCCTAATACACATTAGACTGATGGCTAATCCTGCTAATATCAGCAGATTCAGATTTTGCTATTTCTTACAGTTGTTTCTCACCCTGATATTATACTTATAGAGGCTCCCAAAACATATAACGCAGAATGGAGGGGCTCAGTAAAGGCAGCAGTGTCTGATGGGGTCACACAGCTCATAAAAGGACAGCCGCCCGGCCTGGAGATCTCACTGAGGACCCGCTTCTCCAAGTCGTCCACCCATCTCCTGATGTCTATAAAAAGGGTAGCGACTCTTTTGGCTTCTCAGATGCTTTTTCTTGAGCTTTTCCCTGGACCCCTCCAGACTCTGGACTCTTTCCTGATTTTTTTTCTCTCTTTCTGATCAGTTTGTGCAGAACATTTCTCAGTTTCTACTTTTTTTCAGAGACTTCATCCAACGTCGTCACCCGTTGTCCCCGATGTTCTGCGGCCAAACTGCAGGACGCACAGATACAAGCAGCGTCCTGCCGGAGGTTTATTATGGCATTCTCATACTTCTGGAAGACGTGGCTACTGAGGAATAGGTTCCCTCTCATAACCGATTGCTTATTTACGGCAACACGCTTTGCCCCTCCATTTAGGCGTCCTACATGACGTAACATTGCATAGAATGTAATGTTTATCTATGGATGCGTGTCAATATTGCATATTCTTTTTTGAACGTTTTAATGTATTATGTAATTGTCTGTTAATTATATTTAATAATGAATTTTTCTACTCTTTTGAAACATACACTCCGTTTTCTCCTTTCTTGCTGTGGTGTGGCAGCCCGTTGTACTCATATTGCCTTCTCTCATTGCAATGATTATTACTTTCTTTGCTGATAAAACCCAATTATATGACCGAGAGTCAGACAATCAGCAAAGCAGGTACAGAAATATGACAGGAGTGCTGGCCCTGCCCTCCAGAACCTATAAATCAGGAAGATATGAGGAAAATGTTTATCTCGGTGAAGAAGCAAAGATCAAAGTCTAGAATAATAAAGTATATGCTGGAACTCTCCCTGCTGTCAGTAACATCGGTCACATTTGGTTTCTCTGCTCCTCAGCAGTGTCAGCCATGGCGTCTGCTGATCTTAGACTGGAGCTGAACTGCTCCATCTGTAGGAAGATTTATACAGATCCTGTAACCCTGAGATGTGGACACAACTTCTGCCGGGTCTGTATTGATGGAGTGCAGGATACAGACGGTGGGTATGGAGAATATTCCTGTCCTGACTGCAGAGCAACATTTCACAAGTGGCCTCCACTACAGAAGAACATAACTCTGTGTAATGTAGTGGAGAATGTCCTGTCTACTCAGCGACATCAGGAGGAGATCACCAGGATCTGCTGCACTTACTGTGTGGACTCTCCTGTACCTGCTGTTAGATCCTGTCTACACTGCGAGGCTTCTCTGTGTGATAAACACCTGAGACTTCACAGTAAAGGAGCAGATCACGTCCTCACTGATCCCAACACTTCTCTGGAGACCAGGAAATGTTCTGTCCATAAGGAGCTCCTGAAGTATTACTGCACTGAGGACGCGGCTTGTATCTGTGCGTCCTGCAGTTTGGCTGGAGAACATCGGGGACACCGGGTGGAGATGCTGGATGAGGCCTCTGAGAAGAAGAAGACGAAACTGAGAAATGTTCTCCAGAAACTCATCACAAAGAGAAAGAAGACCGAGGAAAGAGTCCGGAGTCTGGAGGAGCAGAGAAGAAAAGTAAAAGAAAAATCATCTAGAGAAGCCGAGAGAATCACTGCCCTGTTCACAGATATCAGGAGACGGGTGGACAATCTGGAGAAGAAGGTCCTGAGTGACATCTCCAGTCAGGAAGAGAAGATGTCACTGTCACTGTCTGCTCTGATCCATCAGCTGGAAATAAAGAAGGACGAGCTGTCCAGGAAGATGAGACACATTGAGGAGCTGTGTAACATGACGGATCCACTGACTGTCTTACAGGATCCAGACACCGGTGACTTTGATCCTGAGGAGGAGGAGGTGATGAGGACACAGGAGGACATGATGGAGGTGATGAGGACACAGGAGGACATGATGGAGGTGATGAGGACACAGGAGGACATGATGGAGGTGATGAGGACACAGGAGGACATGATGGAGGTGATGAGGACACAGGAGGACATGATGGAGGTGATCGGGGTGCGGAGCTGATCTCACACATATCACACACATTATCTGCTATGATAAGAGATATAAATGTGACCTTCTATGTACAGGATCCTGCAGACATATTACTGGATGTAAACACGGCTAATAATAATCTCCTTATATCAGACGACCTGAAAACTGCGACCTGGACAGAAATAAGACAGAATCGTCCAGAAACAGCCGAGAGATTCCTGTATTATTATCAGGTGATGAGCGGGAGGAGATTTACCTCAGGACGATATTACTGGGATGTGGAGATGAGTAGATCACGGTGTTGGCTGGTGGGGATGTGTTACCCCAGTATAGACAGGAGGGGAGACCAGTCAATGATTGGAGATAATAACAAGTCCTGGAGTCTGGGGAGTTTTCATAATCAGTGTTCAGTGATACATGGCCGTATATCCATCCCGTTACCTCACCAGATCTCCAGTGATAGGGTCAGGATATATCTGGATTATGAGGCCGGGCAGTTGTCCTTTTATGAGCTGTGTGACCCCATCAGACACTTACACACCTTCACTGCCGCCTTCTCCGAGCCCCTACATGCTGCGTTATTTGTATGTACAGGTTGTATAAGTATATCAGGAGGAGCAGCTTTGAGGAATGATATCTGATTGGTGGACTGTTCGGCCTATCAGATACAGCAGTGGGAGGGGCCTCTTCCACGTTGTTCTTCTTACACGATTACCGTGATTTTCCTATATAACGGTGTAGTGATCGCTCCTCTTAAAGGGATCTCCCAGAATGTATCATTTTACACTCTCCGTGTAGTCTAATAACCCTCTATAGTAACCCGGCCTCCAGATCCTCTCTGGTTCATTTCTTACATCTTTTTCTGGCTCCAGCTCCTCCATAATTGCGTCTCTGCTCAGTGTGAAGTTGGCGATCCTTCAGTGCTGCCCTTGTGACCACTATAAACTACATTTCCCATAACCCCCTGCTCTCCTCCAGCTGCTCTGTGATCTACTAATGGCCCCCCGGGGCAGGAGACTCGGTGTGAAGGATCAAGGGAGATCTGAGTCTTAAAGGTACTGCCACACTTAGTGATCTCGTTAGCGATCTCAATAACGACGCAAGCTAATGAGATCGTTTGTGAGATCTCTTTTAGGTCGCTAGTAGCTGCCAAACAGGAGATCTCATAAACGACTCATCAGCGGTCAGCGATCTCTTTAACGACTTTGGCGGTCGTTAGGATGTCATTAGCATGTACTGAGCGCTTCTGATTCATAGGAATTTCCAGCATCGCTCCTGCTCTCTGCGTCCTGCTAGCCTGCTTTGCAACTGCTGCGATCCTCTCTGTGACGCAAAAGAGAACTTAAAGATATTGCGATCCATTCCGTGACGCTAAACCCATATGCGTCACAACGAGGTCGTTCGCAAAAGGTGCCGAACACAGCGATATAGGCTCACCAGTGGGACGCCAACGATCAAAAAACGGTCCAGAACTCTAGTGAACGATCAACGAGATCACAGCAGGGGCCACATAGTTGCTACATGCCACACACAACGAGGTCGCTAACGAGATCGCAAAATAGTGACGTTTTAGTGATCTCGTTTGCGATCTCGTTTAGTGTGGCATACCCTTTACTTTAGTCTGGAGGCCGGACAGACAGGGACTAGAATTCAGCCCTGGCATCTCAAAGTACAGAGGCCCAGGTGGTCCACACTCCCTACCCGAGACCGGCGTCTCTAATACTAATATTACCCTGTAATAATAATAATACTTACATACGTACATACTTTTATGCTCAAACAAGACAAAAGTATTTTAGGAGTGATAACTTTCTTGGCTAATCAGAGAAATTACATTTACAGCTTTCAGAGCACGGAGGTTTCTTCTTCAGGCAGGTTTACAATGTACCACAATATAATTTCTATTGTATATGACAATTCTAATAATAATGTAATATAACAGAAAAATTCCACCAGACCATGAACCAATATTACCAGAGTATAGAGTGATAATACCGCCATACTGATCATTAGCCAAAATCACGATACTAGGACTGATATCACCACCATATAGTGTCCGTATAATGGTGATATCAGCTCTACCCCGGGCTCTGCAGACCTTATATGTGTGTACTGTGCAGCTTATCACAGTGACGTCTCGCTGATCATAGTCATTTTCTCTTTCTTTTCTGTTCGGCCCAGACCGCCATGACCTCTTCTTCCATCCCTAACACACGGACATCTTTACCTTACTGCTTTTCCAGGACCCTCCTCATATTCCCCCTCTTTAAACCTTATAGTGCTATAACCAGTGCCCTAGACAGTAATTATACTGTGCCCTGCTTAGTAATAGTACCCTCATGTTGTGTGCCCCACAATAACAGTGCCCCTGCACAGTAATAATGTTCCCTCTGTACTTCCTCACAGTAATAATGCTCCTGTGCCTCCTTACAGTTATACAGCCCCCTATAGAGCCAGTGACCCCGGTGTCTTCTTACAGTTATACAGCCCCCTATAGGGCCAGTGACCCCGGTGCCTCCTTACAGTTATACAGCCCCTATAGAAGCAGTGAACCCGGTGCCTTCTTACAGTTATACAGCCCGCTATAGAAGCAGTGACCCCGGTGCCTTCTTACAGTTATACAGCCCCCTATAGAAGCAGTGACCCCAGTGCCTTCTTACCGTTATACAGCCCCCTATAGAAGCAGTGACCCCGGTGCCTTCTTACAGTTATACAGCACCATATAGAATCTGTGACCCCGGTGCCTTCTTACAGTTATACTGCACCATATAGAACCAGTGACCCCGATGCCTCCTTACAGTTATATAGCCCCCTATAGAACCAGTGACTCCGGTGCCTTCTTACAGTTATACTGCACCATATAGAACCAGTGACTCAGGTGCCTCCTTACAGTTATACAGCCCCCTATAGAAGCAGTGACCCCGGTGCCTCCTTACAGTTATATAGCCCCCTATAGAACCAGTGACTCCGGTGCCTTCTTACAGTTATACTGCACCATATAGAACCAGTGACTCAGGTGCCTCCTTACAGTTATACAGCACCATATAGAATCTGTGACCCCGGTGCCTTCTTACAGTTATACTGCACCATATAGAACCGGTGACCCCGATGCCTCCTTACAGTTATACAGCCCCCTATAGAAGCAGTGACTCCGATGCCTCCTTACAGTTATACAGCACCATATTGAACCAGTGACCCCGGTGCCTCCTTACAGTTATACAGCACACTATAGAAGCAGTGACCCCGGTGCCTCCTTACAGTTATACAGCCCCCTATAGAACCAGTGACCCCGATGCCTCCTTACAGTTATACAGCCTCCTATAGAAGCAGTGACCCTGGTGCCTCCTTACAGTTATACAGCCCCCTATAGAACCAGTGACCCCGATGCCTCCTTACAGTTATACAGCCACCTATAGAACCAGTGACTCCGGTGCCTCCTTACAGTTATAGAGCGCCCTATAGAACCAGTGACCCCGATGCCTCCTTACAGTTATACAGCCCCCTATAGAACCAGTGACCCCGATGCCTCCTTACAGTTATACAGCCCCCTATAGAAGCAGTGACCCTGGTGCCTCTGTAAGGGGGTGAAAGAATGTTCCTGTTTTTACCCCACCCCTTAAGTGTATATAATGTTGCAGTATGTAAATAGTTAATGTATAAGTATAACGTTTGGTGGTATTGCTACATAATGCTATGTACTACTACTGATGTTTATGATACTGCCACATTCTTATGTGTTACCATTGTGTGTAAATATGTTTATTGCATAATAATGTGTTCTGCTGTGTTATACGTATGTATAGATTAGGGAGAGTTATGTGCATCCTGTTGGGGCATTAGAGGAGGGCACTTTAGTATATAGTATATATGTATGGGTAAGTATAGTACCGTCACAGGCCTCTAGGTGGGGGCATACTAGTGGGCCTTGTTAAGTAGAGTTCCTAGATAGTTTTCATAGGGTTAGCTGTAGGAGGGGCTGCCGGCTAGTAGTGTAAGGTCTTTAGGATGTTAGCTCAGATGGGGCCAGCGTGCCCAAGTGTCCACAAGGGCTTAGACCCGGACAACCGGCGGCCAACGTTTCAAGTGCAGCAACCCACGTTACCCACGGCCGCTGCATAGCCTCGCAGTGGGCCTAGACAGAAGAGGAAAGATGTGGCGCCTTACTATCATGCTCCTGTCAGCGCCAGCGAACTGCCACGGCTGAGCAGGGTGACTCACCCACACTGTGGAAGGGCCCGGGGTCAAATGCCGCAGGGGAGGCTCAGGCAGAGGGGACCTGAACAGCGTGGTGAGAGGGGACACTGAAGATAGCAGTAAGTAAAAGGACCTGCGATCATGTGACCACAGGGGGCGGGGCTTAGCGTCCTGCTGCTAGAGATGAATGCAGGACTTTACAGGGACCCTGGATTAGTAAAGAGGGAAACTCAGGTCAGACAGACGGGGTTCATACACAGAGAGGACGGCGCAGTACAGAAGGGGCGAGCAGAGAATAGTCACAACATAAGCCAGGAGTCATACACGGAGATAGCAATGCAGTACAGGAGGGGCGAGCAGAGAGTTGTCAGGACAAAGGCCAGGGGTCATACACAAGATAGCAACGCAGTACAGGAGGGGCAGGCAGAACTCGTAATGGGAACAGAACCAAGTCAAAACCAAGCAAGCATAAAGTAGCACAAGCACAAAGCACAGGGTCACACACACTCGGCCAAGGGTCAAAGTATAAGCGACAGGGAATGGCTCCACAATGAGGCTATAAGAAGCCTCCCAGAATCCCAAAATGAGGCCGTCCAGATTAACCTCTGAACTACCAAATCCCACAAACAAAGCAGCTCATGACACTTACCGCCTGGGCCAGTGCTTTTAGGGCAAAAGTTGGCTGGGCCTAGGAACTGAGGGGAGCTGGAGCTTCGACGAGTTCAGTGCAGACGGGCCGGATGCTTCACCGGGGGCCACTCAACCTAGTGATTGATGAATTTAGCTCTGAGGCGAAGCAGACTGGAGGAGATGTCATTATGGCGAGGTCAGGCCTGGACGGAACTGGGGAGCAGTCTGGGACGGCCCGGTCAGGCCGTGTACTGCACAGAAGTGACAGCAAAGCAGGGAGAGAAAAGGAAACGGATGTAACACCTGTTGTGCCAACTGTGGATGTAACGTGTGAAGAATTCAGTAAAGAGAGTGTTCAAGTTGTTCTGGACTGTGTCTCCATTACTGGGGGTCGCCTGGAAGAGGGACCGTCGGTGTCTGGGAAGCGCCCAGGGAAAGTGGATTCTGGAGATGCAGGTACGCCAGAGAGAAGAACACCGTTTCATGTAGGGGACGGGCCGGACATGGATGTTACGGTAATCCAGGTCACGGCTACAGTCCGGGCCCGCCCTTACACCTCCTTACAGTTATACAGCATCATATACAACCAGTGACCCCGGTGCCTCCTTACCGTTATACAGCCCCCTATACAACCAGTGACCCCGGTGCCTCCTTACAGTTATACAGCCCCCTATAGAATCAGTGACCCCGGTGCCACCTTACAGTTATACAGCACCATATAGAACCAGTGACCCCGGTGCCTCCTTACCGTTATACAGCCCCATATAGAACCAGTGACCCCGGTGCCTCCTTACCGTTATACAGCCCCCTATAGAACCAGTGACCCCGGTGCCTCCTTACCGTTATACAGCCCCATATAGAACCAGTGACCTTGGTGCCTCCTTACCATTATACAGCCCCATATAGAACCAGTGACCCCCGTGCCTCCTTACAGTTATACAGCCCCATATAGAACCAGTGATCTCGGTGCCTCCTTACAGTTATTCAGCACCATATAGAACCAGTGACCCTGGTGCCTCCTTACAGTTATTCAGCACCATATAGAACCAGTGACCCTGGTGCCTCCTTACAGTTATTCAGCACCATATAGAACCAGTGACCCCGGTGCCTCCTTACAGTTATACAGCCCCATATAGAACCAGTGACCCTGGTGCCTCCTTACAGTTATACAGCATCATATAGAATCAGTGACCCCGGTGCCTCCTTACAGTTATACAGCATCATATAGAATCAGTGACCCCCGTGCCTCCTTACAGTTATACAGCCCCCTATAGAACCAAAGACCCCGGTGCCTCCTTACAGTTATACAGCACCATATAGAACCAATGACCCCGGTGCCTCCTTACAGTTATACAGCACCATATAGAATCTGTGACCCCGGTGCCTCCTTACAGTTATACAGCCCCCTATAGAACCAATGACACCGGTGCCTCCTTACAGTTATACAGCCCCCTATAGAACTAATGAGACCGGTGCCTCCATACAGTTATACAGCACCATATAGAACCAGTGACCCTGGTGCCTCCTTACAGTTATACAGCACCATATAGAACCAGTGACCCTGGTGCCTCCATACAGTTATACAGCACCATATAGAACCAGTGACCCTGGTGCCTCCTTACAGTTATACAGCACCATATAGAACCAGTGACCCTGGTGCCTCCTTACAGTTATACAGCACCATATAGAACCAGTGACCCTGGCGCCTCCTTACAGTTATACAGCACCATATAGAACCAGTGACCCTGGTGCCTCCTTGCAGTTATACAGCCCCCTAAAGAACAAATGACCCCTGTGCCTCCTTACAGTTATACAGCACCATATAGAACCAGTGACCCTGGTGCCTCCTTGCAGTTATACAGCCCCCTATAGAACAAATGACCCCTGTGCCTCCTTACAGTTATACTGTCACGCTATCACTGCATACAGGAGGTCCGGGGTCTATGCTGACCCTAAGCAGGGGCCCTGACTAATCCCTCTACCTGGAGGTACTGTTGATGGTACAGAGGTCCAGGCCGCCAGCGTAACCCTATCTCCTGCAAATCCCTGACCCTCAGTAATCTAGTCCTGAGAAGGGCCCCGATCACAACCACAGGGGACTGGAAGATATATGCCTAAACACAGTAATAGACGAACGAGACAGTACAAGGGTAAACTAAAATCCACCTTGCATACAAAACTCACTCCACAACTACAGAGGGAACACCAACGGGTACGGAAATAAATGATAAAGCGAGGAGGGGAAAAAACCACACCAGGTACTCTTCACTTCAGACTTCACAATACCACGATCCGCTCTGCTGGTCTGCATGAATGCTTTCACCGACACATTCCTAGCAGACTGGCAGGTATTTGAAGGAATCTCATCACTGCAGCATTAACTGCAGCTGGGCGAGGCTGAGCCTCGTCTAGCACAGAGAGAGAGAGAATTAACTCCCTCACTGCCGAAAAACACCAAGCACCAAAAACTCAGCTGCGAGAAGTCAGATTGTGTAATTGCGACGATCTTCGAGGCGACACATCCGTGACAGTACCCACCCTTCTACGAGGGGCCTCCGGACCCTCAGAGCCAGGTTTATCTGGGTGAGTCGTGTGGAAGGCCCGAATTAATCGGTCTGCGTTAATATCCGACGCAGGAACCCACGTCCTCTCCTCAGGACCATACCCCCTCCAATGAACCAGGTACTGAAGGGACCGGCGGTTAAGACGTGAATCGATGATTTTCGACACCTGAAACTCCAAGTTACCATTGACCACCACAGGAGAAGGAGGTAAAGGTGACGGTATCACCGGCGCCACATACCTCTTAAGCAAAGATCTGTGGAACACGTTGTGAATTTTAAACGTAGGGGGGAGGTCAAGAATGCCACCGGATTAATTATAGAACTGATCCTGTATGGCCCGATGAACCTGGGACCCAGTTTCCAAGAGGGAACCTTAAGTTTTATATTCTTGGTAGACAACCATACCCGATCGTTCACACATAGGTCCGGACTAGACACTCTCCTCCTGTCAGCCATACGTTTGTATCGGTTCCCCATAGTACTTAGATTGTTCAGCACTCTTCTCCACACTGAAGCAAGTGATGACGAAAATCGTTCCTCCTCCGGAACCCCCGAAGAGCCCCCTCTACTGAAAGTACAAAACTGGGGATGAAAACCATATGCCCCAAAAAACGGGGACTTACCAGTGGACTCGCTCCGCCTATTGTTAAGAGCAAATTCCGCCAGAGGCAAGAGAGAAGCCCAGTCCTCCTGGTTCTTTGACACAAAACACCGGAGATATGTCTCCAAGCTCTGGTTCAGACGTTCTGTCTGACCATTGGTCTGAGGATGAAAAGCCGATGAAAACGACAACTGCATCCCCCGCCGTGTACAAAATGCCTTCCAGAATTTGGACACAAACTGAGACCCTCGATCCGACACCACATCGGAGGGTACCCCGTGAAGCCTCACAATCTCCCCAATGAACACCTGTGCCAGAGTTTTAGCATTAGGAAGAGCAGGAAGAGCGATAAAATGAGCCATCTTGCTGAACCTGTCCACTACAACGAGTATAACTGTTTTACCCGAAGACTGCGGGAGGTCCGTAATAAAGTCCATAGACAGATGAGTCCACGGACGCTCCGGGATCTTCAAAGGTAAGAGGGCCCCAGACGGACGGGTATGTGGGGTCTTAGAGCGCGCACAAACCCCACAGGACGCCACAAAAGTTACCACCTCCCTATGTAAGTTAGGCCACCAAAACCGCCGCGAGAGGAGATCCACAGTTGCTTTATTCCCTGGGTGGCCTGCCAAAGCTGAGTTATGGTGTGCCTCGATCACCTTTTGTCACAAGTGCTCTGGAACAAACAGTCTCCCTGGAGGTCCAACAGGGGCGTCCCCCTGAGCCTCCAATACCTCCTTCTCAAGCTCAGAGCATACTGCCGACACCACCACCCCCTCCTGAAGGATCGGAACCGGGTCATCCGTCTTCCCGGCCCCAGGGAAACTCCGAAATAAGGCATCCGCCTTTACATTTTTTGACCCAGGACGATATGTGACAACAAAATTAAATCTGGTAAAAAACAACGACCACCTAGCTTGTCTGGGATTCAGACGTTTTGCGGACTCTAAATATAGCAGGTTCTTGTGATCGGTGATGACGGTGACCGGGTGGACTGCCCCCTCCAAAAAATGACGCCACTCCTCAAAAGCTAACTTAATGGCCAAGAGTTCCCTATTGCCGACATCGTAATTCCTCTCAGCGGACGACAATTTTTTAGAGAAGAAAGCGCACGGGTGCCACTTACCAGGGGACGAACCTTGAGATAATACCGCTCCCACCCCTACCTCAGAAGCGTCTACCTCCACAATGAACGGCTGTGACGCATCCGGTTGAATGAGTATGGGAGCCGAAGCAAAACATTTTTCAAGGAGGAAAATGCTTGACAAGCCTTGTCAGACCACCTAGAAAAATCCGTCCCTTTTTTAGTCATGTCTGTGAGAGGTTTAACTATGGACGAGAAATTACGAATAAATTTCCGGTAGTAGTCAGCAAACCCCAGGAAACGTTGTAGTGCCTTAAGATCCTCTGGCAGATCCCACTCAAGAACTGCCCGCACTTTCCCAGGGTCCATACGAAAACCGGACGCTGACACCAGGAAACCTAAAAACTTAAGTTCCTGTACGGCGAACACACACTTTTCCCATTTGGCATACAGTTTATTATCCCGCAAGATCTGCAACACCTGCCTAACATGCTCCTGATGAGACACCAGATCCGGCGAGTAAATTAAGATGTCATCCAGATATATGACAACAAACTGTCCCACCAGGCGGCAAAAAATGTCATTAACAAAGTGTTGGAACACCGCCGGGGCATTAGTCAGACCAAATGGCATGACAAGGTTCTCATAATGCCCCTCCGGAGTGTTAAACGCCGTCTTCCATTCATCCCCCTCCTTCATCCTAATCAGATTGTACGCCCCCCTGAGATCCAACTTAGAGAACCATTTGGCGCCCACAATCTGATTGAAGAGATCGGGAATAAGTGGGAGCGGATACGGATCTCGGACCGTAATCCGATTAAGTTCACGGAAATCCAGGCAAGGGCGTAGGCCTCCATCTTTCTTCTTCACAAAGAAGAACCCCGCGGCCACCGGGGAAGATGAAGGTCTAATATGCCCCTTAGCCAGACTCTCTGAAATATAATCCTTCATGGCCTGCCTTCAGGACCAGAAAGGTTATTGTCACGCGGTCTTATGATATGTGTACGATGTCAGTAAACTATTCTTAAAAGAACAACACTCTATAAAACATATAGATTAGCAACTTCAGCATGAAAATATAGAATAGATTTACCTGACACGATATCCGTTGAACTCAGGATTAATCTTGAGGACTTGATACACTGTAACAGGAAAGAAGAGGACCGGGGGTCTAACCTGACCCTAAACTGGGGTCCTAACTAATCCCTCACCTTGGAGGTACTGATAATGGTTCAGAGGTCCAAGTCTCCAGCCTAACCCTGTCTCCTATCAGTCCCTGAACCCTGTAATCAGTCCTAAGAAGGATTCTGATTACCACCAAAGGGATATGGGCTGATCTCTGCTAAATACACAGATTAGACATATAAGACAGACTGGAGAAAACACAGACTTGCATACACACTCAAACACAGAAGGAACATAAATGATCTGGGATATTAAACTCTAAGCAAGGTGAGCTTAAAACAACTAAGGAGCTCTTTAACTTAAGTCTATACAGATACAATCCTATCTGTGGTCTGCATGAAGAATTTCACTGGCAACTCCCAAACAGACAACCAGAGATTTAAAGGAAACCAATCAACAAATAATTAATTGCAGCCAGGAGAAACTGCACCCATTCCCAGAACTGAGCACAGACAGAATTAACTCCCTAACTGCCAAACACAAAGAAACAGCAACTCAGCTGTGAGAAGTTAGAATGTGCAACCGCGACGATCTTCGTGTCTCAGCAAAAGAGACCCGATCTGGGTCATCATATACCAAACCCAGGGCAGTAAAAAATCGATCTACTGACTGTAGAGCCGGGGATCCCGGAGGAAGGGAAAATGCCCAGGATTGAGGGTCCCCTTGTAGGAGCGAGATAACAATTCCCACTCTCTGCTCTTCACTCCCTGATGATCGAGGCCGAAGCCGAAAATACAATTTACATGCTTCCCTGAAGGTAAAAAATTTGTCTCGCCCACCAGTGAACCTGTCCGGGAGAGCAACCTTAGGTTCAACTCTGGTTTGCTCCAGGGAGACAAAACTTTGGACTTAATGTCCGTCAGCTCCATGGATAATCCCTGCAACTGCAGAGCCAGCTGGGCTACTGGATCCATGGCAACTGGGAATAATTTTATGGGCCAGTGAAAATGTCACGCGGTCTTATGATATGTGTACGATGTCAGTAAACTATTCTTAAAAGAACAACACTCTATAAAACATATAGATTAGCAACTTCAGCATGAAAATATAGAATAGATTTACCTGACACGATATCCGTTGAACTCAGGATTAATCTTGAGGACTTGATACACTGTAACAGGAAAGAAGAGGACCGGGGGTCTAACCTGACCCTAAACTGGGGTCCTAACTAATCCCTCACCTTGGAGGTACTGATAATGGTTCAGAGGTCCAAGTCTCCAGCCTAACCCTGTCTCCTATCAGTCCCTGAACCCTGTAATCAGTCCTAAGAAGGATTCTGATTACCACCAAAGGGATATGGGCTGATCTCTGCTAAATACACAGATTAGACATATAAGACAGACTGGAGAAAACACAGACTTGCATACACACTCAAACACAGAAGGAACATAAATGATCTGGGATATTAAACTCTAAGCAAGGTGAGCTTAAAACAACTAAGGAGCTCTTTAACTTAAGTCTATACAGATACAATCCTATCTGTGGTCTGCATGAAGAATTTCACTGGCAACTCCCAAACAGACAACCAGAGATTTAAAGGAAACCAATCAACAAATAATTAATTGCAGCCGGGAGAAACTGCACCCATTCCCAGAACTGAGCACAGACAGAATTAACTCCCTAACTGCCAAACACAAAGAAACAGCAACTCAGCTGTGAGAAGTCAGAATGTGCAACCGCGACGATCTTCGTGGCGATGCACACATGACAGTTATACAACCTAGATTTCGGTAACTTGGCCCCAGGGAGCAATTTAACAGAACAGTCATACACGCGATGAGGAGGTAGTTCTTGACACCCTTTCTCCGAGAATACATCCTCAAAGTCCACCAGAAATGGAGTTAAGGTCCTAGGAGCGATCGCACCGATGACCGTATTCATGCAGTTTTTATTACAGAATTCACTCCATTGGCTTATCTCTCTGGATTGCCAATTAATAACCGGGTTATGCTTAGTTAACCAAGGAAGGCCCAGCACTATAGGAGTGGGAAGACCCTCCAATACGTAACACGACAACAGTTCTTTATGTATCGCCCCCACTTGGAGATTTATGTTATGCACTGCTTTCAAAAAACTACCCTGACCGAGAGGCCTGGCGTCGATCGAGAATATGGGGATGGGTTTAGCCAATACACTCAGTTGCATACCTTGAACCCGGGCAAACCGAGCGTCCACCAGATTAGCCCCGGCCCCACTATCCAGAAGAACAGATATCCTCTCAGTTCTCGTACCCACCACCACCTCCGCCGGTACGAGGAATTGAGATGGACCTAGGGACGAAATACCTACTCCCAGATTGCCGTCCACCACACAACCTGGGATCAATAGTTTTCCGGCGACTTCTCACTCTGTAAAGGACGGGATGGACACCCCCCAATAAAATGTCCCTTTCTCCCGCAGAAGAAACACCTTCCTGTCTTGTGGCGCACTGCTGATCCCCTCCCCCGGAATGATGTCCCTCCTAACTGCATCGGCTCTTCTGGACTGACCAGGGGAACCTCCATATAAGGGGCCCTAGTAGAAGGTGGAGTCATCACAGGGGGCGGAGTTACCCGCACCTCTCCCGAAGCCGTCTGTCAATGCGAATAGCAAGGGCCATAGCGGCTTCCAGTGACGTGGGAGAATTATACTGTGCCAGCACATCTTTTAATTTGTCAGATAAACCTTGACAAAACTGGCTCCTAAGAGCCGGGTCATTCCACTGGGTGTCCGTGGCCCACCTACGGAACTCCGAACAGAATTCCTCCGCCGGACGATCTCCCTGCTGTATGTTACGTAACTTAGATTCAGCAAGAGAGATCCGATCCGGGTCATCATATGCAAGACCCAGAGCTGCGAAAAACCTATCCACTGACTGGAGAGCCGGGGAGCCCGGGGGAAGGGAGAACGCCCAGGATTGGGGGTTCCCTTGTAGGAGCGAGATGACAATCCCCACCCTTTGTTCTTCACTCCCCGATGACCGAGGTCGCAGCCGAAAGTACAATTTACATGCCTCCCGGAAAGCAAAAAACTTGTCCCGCCCCCAAGTGAACCTGTCAGGGAGAGCTACTTTAGGTTCTGGACCGGCTTGCTCCGGGGGGTACAAAACCTTGGACTTAACGTCCGCCAGCTCCATGGACAAACTCTGCAACTGCCGAGCTAGACTGGCTACTGGATCCATGGTGGCTGGAGAAAATCTTTAGTGCGGTCGGTGAAAATGTCACGCTATCACTGCATACAGGAGGTCCGGGATCTATGCTGACCCTAAGCAGGGGCCCTGACTAATCCCTCTACCTGGAGGTACTGTTGATGGTACAGAGGTCCAGGCCGCCAGCGTAACCCTATTTCCTGCAAATCCCTGACCCTCAGTAATCTAGTCCTGAGAAGGACCCGATCACAACCACAGGGGACTGGAAGATATATGCCTAAACACTGTAATAGATGAACGAGACAGTACAAGGGGTAAACTAAAATCCACCTTGCATACAAAACTCACTCCACAACTACAGAGGGAACACCAACGGGTACGGAAATAAATGATAAAGCGAGGAGGGGAAAAAACCACACCAGGTACTCTTCACTTCAGACTTCACAATACCACGATCCGCTCTGCTGGTCTGCATGAATGCTTTCCCTGACACATTCCTAGCAGACTGGCAGGTATTTGAAGGAATCTCATTACTGCAGCATTAACTGCAGCTGGGCGAGGCTGAGCCTCGTCTAGCACACAGAGAGAGAGAATTAACTCCTCACTGCCGAAAAATACCAAGCACCAAAAACTCAGCTGCGAGAAGTCAGATTGTGTAATCGCGACGATCTTCGAGGCGACACACCCGTGACATATACAGCCCCATATAGAACCAGTGACCTCGGTGCCTCCTTACAGTTATACAGCCTCCTATAGAACCGGTGCCTCCTTACAGTTATGTTATGTTTCGGTAGCTGAGGAGTGCAGGTAAAAAAGGCAATACACCAGAGCAGTTGGAATCTATGAGATTGCAGTACCCTGACTAACCACCACAACTAGAGGCAGCCGTGGAGCGTTCCTACGTTGGTCCTAGACGCCTCTTCACAGCCTGAGAAACTAACTACATCTAAAGATAGAAAGAGGAAAGCTATCTGCCCTGGAGCAGATCCCCAAAGAACATAGAAAGCCCCCAAACATGTAATGGCGGTTAGACAAGAAGAAATACTGACACAGACAGAAAATAGTATGAGCAAACGTTGGGGCCCAAACTACCTAAATAGAAAAGGATAGGAAGGGCACTTACTGCAATCCCAAAAAACCCTGAAAAGCACCAACTCTACTAATTTCAAAAACACCTGAGATCACACGACCTCTACCACCTAAATTAGTTCTCTGGTGTAACAAAATCAAAACAGCAGCCACTGAAAAAACTGGAAAAAGCAAATGTACAAACATCAGTGGCTGAACTAAACTGAGAGGGCAAAAGCCCCAGGAGGGGACCCTGAAGGCCCCCACAGAAGTGCAGGACAAAATGCAAAAATCAAGCACAAAAACAAAAAGAAGAAAATGTCTTATCTGTTAGCAGGAGATGCAGACACGACACAGCAGGCTACAAAGGAAACAGGAATCAAGGATTGAGACCAGAACAATTGATCACCGGCAACCCTGATGGGAAGGCGACTCCCTTATATAAGACCAGTCAGTAACACCTGATTCCCAATCCTCACAATCTTCACTGGACAGTCCAGTACCGCTTGTAACCACCAGAGGGAGCCTCTGCTCAGAACTCATTTCAAGTCCATTCACAACAGTACCCCCCCTTGAGGAGGGGTCACCGAACCCTCACTTGAGCAACCAGGTCGGTCAGGATGAGTTCTATGATACGCACGGATGAGTCTCCTAGCATGGATGTCCGAAGCAAACACCCAAGAATTTTCTTCCTGACCATAACCTCTCCACTTAACCAAATACTGGAGTTTCCGTCTAGAAAAACGAGAATTCAATATTTTCTCAACCACAAACTCCATATTGCCCTCAACCAGAACAGGGTCAGGAGGCAAAGCAGTAGGAACCACTGGCTCAACAAACCTCTTCAACAAGGACTTGTGGAACACGTTATGGATCTTAAATGTCCCTGGAAGAAGCAAACGAAAAGAAACAGGATTAAGAATCTCCATGATCTTATAAGGTCCAATGAACCTAGGCTTAAATTTAGGAGATGCCACTCTCATAGGAATATTTTTTGAGGACAACCAGACCAAGTCCCCCACTTTAAACCGAGGACCATCAGTCCTATGCCGGTTAGCAAACCGCTGGGCCCTCTCCTGAGAGAGGGACAACCTCTCCACTACCTGGTCCCAAATCTGTTGCATACGCTCCACAACAGAGTCAACACCTGGACAGACAGAAGCCTCCGTCTGTCCTGAAGAAAATCGAGGATGAAACCCAGAATTACAGAAAAATGGAGACATCAAAGTGGCAGAGCTAGCCCTATTATTAAGAGCAAACTCAGCCAAAGGCAAAAAAGAAACCCAGTCATCCTGATCAGCAGACACAAAGCATCTTAGATAAGTCTCCAATGTCTGGTTTGTTCTCTCAGTTTGACCATTGGTCTGAGGATGAAACGCCGAGGAGAAAGACAATTGAACACCAAGTTTAGAACAAAAGGTCCTCCAAAATCTGGAAACAAACTGGACTCCTCTGTCAGACACAATGTTCTCAGGAATGCCGTGTAAACGAACCACGTGCTGAAGGAACAAAGGCACCAATTCAGAGGAGGAAGGCAACTTAGGTAATGGCACAAGATGTATCATCTTGGAAAACCTATCACAAATCACCCAGATGACGGTCATTCTCTGAGAAACAGGGAGGTCGGAAATGAAATCCATAGAGATATGGGTCCATGGTCTCTTGGGCACAGGCAATGGCATCAACAAACCACTAGAGCGAGAGCAAGGCTTGGAGCGAGAGCAAGTCCCGCAGGACTGCACAAATTCCCTGACATCACGGGACAAGGTAGGCCACCAAAAGGACCGACTAACCAAGTCTCTAGTACCAAAAATTCCGGGATGACCGGCCAACGCAGAACAATGAATCTCAGACATCACACTCTTTTTCCACTGGTCCGGGACAAACAATTTCCCAACAGGGCAGCGCTCGGGCCTATCCTCCTGACACCCCTCCAGAGCCAGTCTCAAATTGGTCGAGATGGCGGAAAGAACTACACCTTCTTTCAAAATAACAGAAGGATCAGATAACTCAGGAGAGTCCGCAAGGAAACTCCTCGAGAGGGCATCCGCCTTAACATTCTTAGTGCCAGGAAGAAAGGAAACCACAAAATTAAAACGTGTGAAAAACAAGGCCCACCTGGCCTGTCTAGGATTAAGTCGCTTGGCAGATTCCAGATAAACCAGATTCTTATGGTCCGTAAGGACCACCACCTGATGTTTGGCTCCCTCCAGCCAATGTCTCCACTCTTCAAAAGCCCACTTCATGGCCAATAACTCCCGATTACCCACGTCATAATTACGTTCAGTAGGAGAAAATTTTCGAGAGAAAAAGGCACAAGGGTTACTTTTAGAGGTCTCTGGATCTCTTTGGGACAAAACGGCACCTGCCCCAATTTCAGAGGCATCAACCTCCACCTGAAATGGCAGAGAAACATCAGGCTGCCGTAGAACAGGAGCAGAAGTGAATCTCTGCTTAAGTTCCTGAAATGCAGAGACTGCCTCAGGAGGCCAATTCACCACATCAGAACCCTTTTTGGTCAAATCAGTTAATGGTTTAACAATAACCGAGAAATTACCAATAAATTTACGATAAAAATTGGCACAAACCCAAAAATCTTTGAAGAGCCTTTAATGAAGTAGGTTGGACCCAATCACAGATGGCCTTAACCTTGACCGGGTCCATTTCAATAACAGATGGGGACAAAATGAATCCCAAAAATGAGATCCTCTGTATGCCAAAAAGACACTTTGATCCCTTCACATACAGAGCATTCTCTCTCAAAATCTGGAATACAGTTCGAACATGTTTCACATGAGAGTCCCAGTCATTGGAAAAAATCAAGATATCATCCAAATAAACAATCAGAAATTTATCCACAAAATCCCTGAAAATGTCATTCATGAAGGACTGGAAGACAGAAGGAGCATTAGTGAGCCCAAAGGGCATCACAAGGTACTCAAAATGCCCCTCAGGGGTATTAAATGCCGTCTTCCATTCATCCCCGTGCTTAATGCGAATAAGGTTATATGCCCCCCTGAGGTCAAGCTTGGTAAACCAAGTAGCGTTTTTCACCCTGGAAAACAGGTCAGAAATCAAGGGTAACGGATATTGATATTTCACAGTAATATTGTTCAAAAGACGATAATCAATACACGGCCTTAATGAACCATCCTTTTTGGCCACAAAGAAAAAACCGGCACCTAAGGGTGAAGAGGATGGTCTGATATGACCCTTCTCCAATGACTCCTTGATATAAGACCGCATAGCGTCATGTTCAGGTACAGACAAGTTAAAAAGGCGACCTTTAGGGAATTTACTACCAGGCACTAATTCAATAGCGCAGTCATAGCTCCTATGGGGAGGCAAGGATGCAGATTTACTTTCGCTAAACACATCAGAAAAATCAATCAAAAAGTCAGGAACATCCTGAGCCTGGGGGAGGCAGAAAAAACAGGAGTGTTGGTATTAACACATTGGCAGCCCCAACTGGTTACAGACACAGATTTCCAATCCAAAACAGGATTATGAGACTGTAACCAAGGGAAACCCAGTACGATAATGTCATGCAGATTATACAGAACCAAAAATTTGCAGCTATCCTGATGATCAGGTTCAACCCTCATTATCACCTGAGTAGAGAACTGAGGTTTATTCTCAGCCAAAGGGGTAGAATCGATCCCCAGTAGGGGAATAGACTTCCGTAGGGGTATCAAGGGAAACCCACAACGTTTAGCAAAATCAAAATCCATCAGGTTAATAGCTGCTCCCGAATCAACGAAAGCCTGAGCAGAAAATGAGGACAGAGAGCATATCAGAGTAACAGTTAATAAAAACTTAGTCTGAACACTACCCAAGACAACTGAGCGTGCAAAACGTCTTCCCCGCTTAGGGCAGACTGAAATAGCATGAGAGGCATCACCACAGTAGAAACATAACCCATTGCGCTTTCGAAACTCATGACGCTGTGCCCCAGAAACCACTCTATCACACTGCATGGATTCAGAAGCAGGTTCACAAGGCAACACTATTCCACGCATACTTCTCCGCTCACGCAAACGTCTGTCAATTTGAATCGCTAATGACATAGAATCATTGAGACCAGAGGGGACAGGGAATCCCACCATAACATCCTTTACATTATCTGACAGACCCTTCCGAAAAAGGGCTGCCAAAGCGTCGTCATTCCATTTGGTCAGGACTGCCCACCTACGGAATCTCTGACAGTATAACTCAGCGTCATCAAGCCCCTGATTTAATGCCAACAAGGCTTTTTCAGCTTGATCAGTGACATCAGGCTCATCGTACAATAACCCCAAGGCCTGAAAAAATGCATCAACATCACTCAAAACAGGATCCCCAGGTGTCAGGGAAAAAGCCCAATCCTGAGGATCGCCTCGCAGGAGAGAGATGACAATTTGAACCTGCTGCGCTGCGTTCCCTGAGGACTTAGATTTTAAGGCAAAAAACAATTTACAATTATTTTTGAAATTCAGAAACTTGGCTCGATCCCCCAAAAACAAATCTGGCATGGGAATCCTAGGTTCCACAACAGGCAACCTAGCAAGATAGATAGCAATACTCCGAACCTCAGTGGCAAGCTGATCCACACGGCCAGACAACTGTGCAAACTCCATTGAGAGAAAAAATCCTCCCCAGCACCCAGAGATACAGAGGGAAAAAAAAATGCAACAAACCGAAAAATATCTCTGACAACTCTGACAACCTTTTTTCTTTCACAATATTTTTTCCCTTCTGTGAGTACCATACAATTTTCAATTTTTCGGCCTGTGATACTGTTATGTTTCGGTAGCTGAGGAGTGCAGGTAAAAAAGGCAATACACCAGAGCAGTTGGAATCTATGAGATTGCAGTACCCTGACTAACTACACAAACTAGAGGCAGCCGTGGAGCGTTCCTACGTTGGTCCTAGACGCCTCGTCACAGCCTGAGAAACTAACTACATCTAAAGATAGAAAGAGGAAAGCTATCTGCCCCGGAGCAGATCCCCAAAGAACATAGAAAGCCCCCAAACATGTAATGGCGGTTAGACAAGAAGAAATACTGACACAGACAGAAAATAGTATGAGCAAACGTTGGGGCCCAAACTACCTAAATAGAAAAGGATAGGAAGGGCACTTACTGCAATCCCAAAAAACCCTGAAAAGCACCAACTCTACTAATTTCAAAAACACCTGAGATCACACGACCTCTACCACCTAAATTAGTTCTCTGGTGTAACAAAATCAAAACAGCAGCCACTGAAAAAATTGGAAAAAGCAAATGTACAAACATCAGTGGCTGAACTAAACTGAGAGGGCAAAAGCCCCAGGAGGGGACCCTGAAGGCCCCCACAGAAGTGCAGGACAAAATGCAAAAATCAAGCACAAAAACAAAAAGAAGAAAATGTCTTATCTGTTAGCAGGAGATGCAGACACGACACAGCAGGCTACAAAGGAAACAGGAATCAAGGATTGAGACCAGAACAGTTGATCACCGGCAACCCTGATGGGAAGGCGACTCCCTTATATAAGACCAGTCAGTAACACCTGATTCCCAATCCTCACAATCTTCACTGGACAGTCCAGTACCGCTTGTAACCACCAGAGGGAGCCTCTGCTCAGAACTCATTTCAAGTCCATTCACAACACAGTTATAGAGCACTATGAGCACTATATACAGCACCTGTATTTGCATATCTGACCATTGACCCAACACCTTCCTTGCCAGCCTCGATGAGGAGGCGTTATACATCTCCATTCATTCCCCAAACAGTGGGATGTGAGGCAGTACAATATTATTTAGAGACAAGAGGTGTACAATATAGGGAACATAATGAATTTGTTATCCAACTTTTCATGTTCATCCTTAGAAAAATTGTATTTACATTTGGGGGACAAGTCTACCATCAACAGCTCGGAACAGCCATGGGGAGTCCCTGTACGTCTAGGTTCGCAAACCTCTATCTGTGATGGTGGAAGGACAGAATCGTCTTCTCTGACCCATTTAAACAGTATACCTCGTCCAGTTTATCATGGGCAAGGTATAGTGATGACGTGTTCATACTATGGACGGACACTGAAATCAGATTCACCGAATTCGTGAAAAACCTCCATCAAAATTGGCCTATTCTTCACTAGCAAGACCAAAACGGAGCGTCGCAATTTTCTGGATATTACCATAATAAACAGAATGAATGGACATCTTGAGACAACTCTTTACTGTAAGTCGACTGCCACGGGGAGCAATGGGAAAATAGGAGACGATGAACCTTGGCCCCTGAACTGCCCCTCAGACTAGGGGGAGCCCTGTCTTTCCTTAACTTTGGGGGTACCTTTGATGGGAGGGAGGCCCAAGTCACCGAACTGTCCTGTTGTGAACGCCTTGGATCTGAATTCTGAGTCTGGGCTCCCTCTGGTTGCTGCTGATATTAGTGAAGCTGATTTAGCTGGCAGAGGTCCATCAGCTGGGGACGATTGGCAATCAGGTAGCTCTGACTGGGGAGATATAAGGGAGTAACCTTCCCATGATCCTTGCCGGTGATTTGTTCTTCCTGGTTCCATTTGGAAGTCAGCTTGCTTCCTGCTGTCTCCTGCAAACTTTCTGATAAGTTGTTTTTCTGCTTGTTTTGGGGCTTTTGTTTTTCCTTTTGTTTTTCTACCCTTCTGAGTCTGGGGCCTGCACTGGTCTCTGTTTCTCAGTTACCACTGTTTATTTGTTCAGTCCCTGTTATTTCAGTGTCTGCTGGTTAGCTACCTGTTCACACCAGAGTTCTGATCTAGCGGGGGAGAGATCGTGTGGTCGCAGTATTTTTGGAAATCAGAAGTGTTGGAATTTTTCCTAGGGTTTTTTGCGGATTGCAGACGGTATTCTTTCCTATCCTGTCCTATCTAGATAGCTTGGGGCCCCAGCGTTTGCTTACTCTTTTCTGCCTGCGTCTGTATTTCATCTTGTCTCACCGCCAATATATGTGTGGGGGCTACCTATTCCTTTGGGGCGCTTCTCTGGGGCAGTTAGCTTTCCCTTTTCTATCTTTAGGCTTAGTTAACTCTCCGGCTGTGACGAGGCGTCTAGGTCATCGTAGGTACGTCCCACGGCTACTTCTTGTTGTGCGGTTAGGTTAGGGGTCTGCAATCCGCTAGTTACCAACCTCTCTGGGTGTCTGGTTGCCTTGGCTATTTTTGCTACTGTCCTCCTCGGCTACTAAATCATAACACTGTCCCTATCTCCTGTTTAGCCCTGAGCTAAACCCCAAACCCCTACCCCAGGAGGTGAACAGTAGTGGAAACCACGGGTAAAGAACAACAGGGAATAAAGTAAACTGCACCACAAAGCAACTTAACAGGATGACACAGTATGTGTGTGTGGGGGGAGCACAATACCAATAGGGAAATGTACAAACAACAAAGAATACTTAATCAAACTCTTAAATAAAGACTTGAGAATCAACAGCTACTCCAACACTGGACCGGTCTGCAAGAGACACGCAAGTGCTATAGTCGGCATCCAGGAATGTTCTGAGCCATACTAAAAGGGAGAAGGCGTTCCCAGCATCCTCAGCCACTAATCAAAAGTTAACTCCTGCCAAGCTGATCAACATTGAACAAACCACCTCCGATGCCCAAACTCAGGCTGAGCAACAGAAAGATCTGAGACTGCACAACAGAATTCCTAATGTGAACAGCGTCCAAAGCTGGCATGACATAGACAGCCACACATGGCCTACTATACTGGGAAAGCCGTCACCCAGCTCCAATTATGTAAAGGGATACCGAAAGGCCATTACATTAGACTGAGGCAAAACTGTTCTACAATGACTGATTACAGAACGCTTCTTACAGAAAGTCTATCCAAGAAAGCTTCTAAGTGAGGCCTATAGGTTTGCTCTGTCGCAGAATCGTGACTCCCTTTTGTCCCCCACAAATAGAGAGGAAACCACTGCCAATATCCACTTTCGATGATCGGAACAATGACGTACAGAATATATTACAGGGTTTATGGGGGATACTCAAGGCAGACAGAGATCTGGCTGATTTCCTACAGAACAAGCCTATGGCTACCTACAGAAGGGGTAGGAACCTCAAGGACCATTTAGTCCTCAGTCATTTTGTGGAAAAGAAAACAGGAAACACCTGGCTAGATGACATTAATACAAAAACATTGGGTACCTTCAAATGTGGCGACTGCAAGGCCTGTAATTATATTTGTGAGAGCAAAACGTTCACGAGTGCGGCAACTAATGAACGGTTTGCAAATCGAGAATTTGTAAACTGCAAGACAAAAGGTGTGGTGTATACGGCAACCTACGAAATTACATAGGCAAAACAAAAATAGAACTTAGAAGACGTATCCTTGATCACCTAGTCTGTTTCAGACGGAAGGAAGAGACCACACATGCCGGGCATATGCCTGAAGGACATCCTGATAATCCATTTGCCTTACAGTTTCAAGCCATCGAGGTTGTGCGTCCTCCACTAAGAGGAGGCAACTGGGACAAGTTGTTCCTCGAAAAGGAATACAAATGGATGCACAGGTTACGATGGTTTGCCTCCAAAGGGATCAATGAATCTCTTTCTTTATCATGTTTTATTGTTCCATAAATCCCCATTGCGTTCAACAACTATTCTGCACAAGAGAGTTCTGCACTAATCCTTCATAATAATGAAAAACAAAATTCTTCTTTACTACATGTCGAACCAGAGTGTATTTTAAGATTATTTAGCCCCTTTTTTCCCCCCTACAATTTGAATATGGTAGGTTCCTATGTAAAAACGTCTCTTAGCGCTGGCATTACACTGGTGCATTGAAGGTAATAATAATAATAATCCTCTACAAGAGTTAACACTGTAATGTTCTTAAGAATGACATTTAGCTTCACTCTTACACAGAT